>MNCI01020373.1:0-21313 GCA_015680685.1 Gnetum montanum | reverse complement strand
TCTGGTAAATTAAAGATTCTGTGAAGTCCTTTTTAAGCTGCCCCAGAAGAACAATACTGCAAACGACCGTGCATTCTGAATAAGAAACATGTTTTCCATTCCATTAAATTAAGAGCTGATGGACTAATAGTATGCTGCGGTAGTAGTTGCTGAGAGTTAGACCTGTCTGAACTGTAGACTGCAAACTTCAGCAGAAAAAACGATCAAGAAGATATGGGATGGGGAGCGAGGAAGATTTGGGAAGGTATCCAAGAGGCCAAAATTTGGGTTGTACTCCAGGTCCAACTGCTGCGGCAGCTGTGTTACTGGGTCTGTTATTATATGATGTCTGCAAAGAAAGAATAAGCAAAAACCCATGGGTTTCTCCAAGGGCGCTGCTAATCAACGCCTTGTGCCTCACCTTGCTAGGTGCTTTATCCCGGCCCTTCCAAGACCTATTTGAAATTGATGATTTTGATTCAGTATCAGAAATAGCGGAGCTTACTGCTTTCCTTGAAGCTGTTCTATTTGGCTAAAAAGTGATAATATGTGTGTGTATGGGATACCTTCTTTCAACAGTGGGAAATATTCACCAAGTATTTTCCAAGGATATGTTAGCCGTTCTGTTAAGGGATGCAGATAGCTTTCGGCCGCATTTGTCAACGTTAATGCAGCATTTGTCAACCAAGATGATCCTGACTTCTTTGTTAGCAATTATATTCAAAGCTATGCATCAAAAGAATCTGATTCGTGGAAGCCGGGAATCGAGGATTCATGATTCTGAACGTGCTTGGGTACTTGTGCCTCAATAAAAAGTAGGTACGGGTTCGCAGTGGGGGACGTGATTGAGAGAATTTAAATATATTAGTTTTCTTAAAAAATTAAATCTTATATATCATAAAAATACATTGTAAAACATAGAACAAATACAATGTAAATCCAAAATATTGTTAATGCTTAAAAATTGCATATCACCATTAAATTGAAGCAAGAAAATTTGCAAAGGTATGGAGGGCACTGAATCCATTTCCTTATTCAGGAGCCATAATTTGGCCAAACATATAATTTCTGCAACAACCAAAATGACAGCAATAAAATGAAATCCTTTTCTTACTCAATCCAATATTTCCAAAAATGAAATTAAGCCTCAAGCCTCAACCAAATTTATAACAAATCAGGTCTTCTACCTGTGAGTACCACCCTAGGGACTACCTGTGAGTAGGGCCACGTTGAAGATGACCCTATTATAAGAATACACAACTTAACTAAACTAGGCACAGCCGGGCAACTCATCTCACCTATAATGATCGAAAACCTTTCAGACGCTAGAAAATCGGCAGTAGTCATGATGAAGGGGAAAGTAAAAACAGAGCACCATGAGCTTGCATATGGACATTGTCCATGTGATGTGCTGGTGGGCTTTGTTGCTCTATAAGCAAACAGATTTTAAAAAAAAGTTGAACAAGCATCCATCCGTCATCATGTTCATCACTCATGACCCATGACAATGACCTTGTTTTGTTTTTTCTTTTTAAAGCAGAGATAAGAGAAAAAGAGCAAAAACCAGCAATGAACAATAAACACACCAGAATGTGTGAGTCATGGCTGAACCTTTGACGCTCCCAAAGCCAGGAGAATCCATGCAAATGCAATGTTTTCCTTGCCCCTTCGGCCATCGGTTACCATAGTAGCCCTTTCGTGTGATTTCCGTGTGTTTGTTTATTTATTCGGACTCCCTTGTTTTCTGTGGTCCGTCTGCGGATGCCATGAATCTTGATTGCTTGCTTGCCACTTAACAATGAAATGAAATTTTTGGTATGATTCAGAACAGGAGAAGATATGTAAGATTTTAATGCAAAATGCAGTCGCAAGAACTAAAAAGGCAATAACAATACGAGGCAAGGCGACCATATCAATGTATATTTTCAAATCCAGACAAAATTTCATTGGAAATTATGAAATACGTACCCACTGCGAATTTAATACGCTTCTATATGCGCTCCCGCTCCCGAATCCGACGCGAACAGTTCATCATCAAAATTTACAGGAATCGCCAATCTCCGGCTCACAGATTCAAAGTGTGTGCTGTATATGAAACTGTGACTCGGAAATCATCATCAGAAGAAGGTGTTCAAGTGGAAAACAATGTTCAGAATCAGAATAATGTTTTGGAAAAATGCATCAAAGCAGTTGAGCAAGCGTCGGAGATTATGAGCTTCGTGGAATCCTTAACCATGGACACCAAAAGATTTAGCAGCACCGCAGCAGACGATGTGTTCAGAGAGAAGATTAAACCCAAAGGCAACTTCCGGTGGCTGAATCACGGTCTTCCTATTACCCAAACTAAGTGTACTAGCTGCCGCTAAGAATCTTAAAAGTAGGGCCGAAGATGAAGTTCAGAAATCCTGCCGCGGTGAATTTGACTCTAACAACTGGAATCCAGCCGTTGCTGCAACAAGATTCTCAAAGACCAAGCCACTGATCTTCAAGAAGCTGGGCAGATTAAAGTTTTCATAGAGAATCTTGAAAGGTCCGTGGCATTCATTGTAAAGCATGGCATTTTGAAAACTAAGGATTCCTTCATCCAGTTTTGGAAAAAGTGTAATGATTACAGTAAACTAGACGAAAGCCTAATCTGCTAAATGTGCTGTGTTATGGCTATGGTTTTTGGAATACTGAGGAGTATCACAGGCATTTTTATCCTAAAGTTTCTAATAAGTTTCCATAATTCCGATTATGATAATCTTATGCTTACACATAGTTCTTAATGTCTGCATTGCACTATATTACTCTATAAATCTAGCGTTCTTTGTTGTTACTGCAGTAGAAAGTACGGGAATAAGCTTTATGGATTGTTATAAGCTTATGTTTATGTGTTCTACGCTTATTTTCATATGTGCCTTGGGATTTATGCTGTATCAAGCCATCAATGGATAGAGTACTCGTTAATTTGATTTCTAGTTTGATTTCTTCTCTTTTCATGGTTAGCTGAGCTACAACTCTTAATTTAATATTCGTAGCAATAAAGATACTTTTATTACTTTTTATACATGAAAGGGATTTAACTAAAGAGCTCTGCTTAAGTATAATTCATTGATTACAATTTTTAATTTATTAAATATAAATTATGAGCTCTATTGATTGAGATATATTACAAATTATCATCAGATATATAGCAGGATTCTTCTCAGTAATAATTATGAAACCTTGTATGCCAATGGTTAGCTTTCATTAATGATTGCTAAAATTGAAAAAAAAATGTTCTGCCTAACTTTTTATTTTAACAATAGGTTTATTGCTTATTTTTAAATATTTTTCTCAATTTTTAAGAATAAATTGAAATGACCTTCACACCTTTTGATGCGCCATAGATTCGTCTTTCCTATAAATTTTTTTGGCTTCAAAACCTTTCAGAAATATCGAATTGCGTTCCAGAATGCACAAAGACGTCATATGAGACGTGTAAATCGAATGTTAAAAATATATGAAAATGGTTGTTTGAGTAAATTCACGTGCTTATATAGTCCCTCTACTAAAATTTGCTAACTGTATACCATCCCTATCCCAAATTTTGAAAGATGTGGCCTGGTAAAGCGTGGTGCAATTTAAAATACAGTACTGATGTTAAAGTCAACTTGGAGCAACATTTAAATTTCATGTACACCGTGAGGTCACCAAGGTGCATGAGTTTAAAAATATAGCACCGGTAAAGAGGTGGCGCTTGTAATGGAGTTCAGTCGATTTGAATGAGGTGTTACACTGTCAACAACCCTAAAGTCAAGGTAGAACAACGCATATGCAAACTCTTTTTATAATAAAATCTACTTTATTTAATTATTAAATTTTGTAATGTTTCTATGGTATGCAATTCCATCGCTCCATAAAATCTAAATATGTATCGTGCAATATAGGGTTAACAAGATTCTATCTATACATATTTTTTATAATCAAAGTTGTGATTTACAAAATGCAAATTATATGCTATAGTTAAATAAGCAAATTTTTTTTGGAAAAAACTTGGTTTTTTGAATGGTAGGGGAATGGGCAGGAACTCGAGGACAACGGAGGGTGGAGGCGTAGGGGGCAGCAGAGCGGTTGGTGGAGCGGGCTCCGACAGGGTGGCGGGAGAGAATTCAGGCGGAGGTGTCAAGGCCGAGAAAGGCTGTTCTTCTCGCTCTGCAGCTGAAGGCCAGGGAGTGGGGGCTGGATCTGGTTTGGGGCCTGCTTGGTGCCCTGGGATGCGCATGATTGAGGCCTGCGAGTAGGTGGAGGGTTTGATGCGCCTGCACATCAAGGGGAATCCTATGGAGGGCCTAGTTGAGTTTGATAGGGAAGTTCATTTCTGTGGGTGCTGGCCTTAGTTTCGAGATTTCGTTAAAAAGTAGGTATGGAGCTTTGGTCATGTGGAGTTGCGTAGCCTCCTGAAGAATCTGCTTCTTTTCACTTTTCTGCCTGCAGAAGAGAGGGATTGGGTTTTAGCTAGTGATCTGTGGTTTTTTGGGGCAAGGAGTCTAGCCCTAACCCATTGGTCTCCAGGTGCACACCGTGACCTGGACCTTTTTGCCAAGGCCCCTATTTGGGTCCAGCTTTCAAGGATACCATGGGAGTTTTGTACCTTGGATTTTCTTAAAACCCTAGCCAGGTTCTTTGGAGAGTTTATCTCTTTTGATCAATGCACAGGAAGTGGCTGGGTTTCACTTGGTTTTGCATTTGAAGGTCCTTGTCCTGAAAGATTCGGTCACGGAGATTACACTTGTCATCCCCACAAGGGAGGAAAAGGTTTTTTCCCAGAATATGAGAATGTGCTTGCAGTTCCAAGGGGTGCCAAAAGGGTTACACTGCAACAAGTTGTGGGACCTGTGGAAAGTAGGGCATCTGATAAAGGATTGCAAGGTCCGGTAGAGGGAGCCTGGCCAAAAGAATCTAGGCCTCCAACCACAAGATGATGGTTGAAAGATTGTGACCTGCAAAGGTAGGGCTCCACAAGTCCCTCTAGGGGGTTCAGTAGTTCGTACAGTTATTTCTGGTGGGAGTGACTAGACGGTCAAGGTGATCACTGATGCAGCTGAGCAGGAGATGTTGGGTTAGGAGCCTATGAAAGCTAATGGGCAGGTACTAAAGGAGACACAGACAATGATGTCTGTGCCAGAAATAGTAGTGGCCCAGGAAGGATATGAGGATGATGTTGCTGGGACACTGCTTGGGTCACTCACCACTCTTAGGGGAGATAAGAAATAGGTGGGGGTGGAGCTATCCCAAGATTCATAGGGTGTTTGTCGGGGGAGGAGATTCTAGTTCAACATTTTCGCCGGTGTATTTGTTAAATATAATCAAAACTTTTCTAAAAATAAAGAAAAAACAATTTTTAATCAACAAAGTAATGTATTTGTGAAATATAATCAAAAGGTATAACGGCTTATTTTATCAAAAGGTATAACGGCTTATAATATCAAAAATATATAAAATAGTAAGCATACACTAATAACATTAACATATACATAGATGTTTCTTCAAGTTTCTTACATTTTTCCATTAACTTCCATTAACTTAAAGGTGTTAATTATTGTACAATTTTTACTTTTAGTGGAAAGTAGGCTAAATTTTCGGTTTCGATTTTATTCTCACCTACAGTGATCACAGTATCTGAAGATGATGATGGCTTCTTGCAAGTTTCCATTAAGTTAGCAGTGTTACGTATGGACGTAGACTGCCAAGAATCATTGTACAATGTTTACTTTGCACCTAGAAGGTATACGACAATTGAGAATTTTGGTTTTATTCTCAGCTACAGTGGCCGCAGTATATGTCAATGAAGCAATAGCTACTAGATCATATTTTGAAACTCTTCGCCATGGCAGAGAATATCTGCAAGCATAAGTGAGGATTCTGTCGGGCCTCTGCCGCTGGGTGTTCTCTGCACTATTAGAGCATTTAGAGCTAGTCGCCTCTACACTATGGGCTGGAGATTCGTGATTCCCGATACAAACTGTTCGTTGGATTCACGAACAGAATTGCATTGGGTACAAATGAAATTTTGTCTGTGCATATACATTGAAATGGTTGCCTTGCCTCGCGTCGTATTATCCTTTTTAATTCTTGCGACGTCTGCATTTTGCATTAAAATCTTACATATCTTCTCCTATTCGGAATCATACCAAAAATTTCATTTCATTGTTAAGTGGCAGGCAATCAAGATTCATGGCATCGGCATGAGACGGACCACAGAAAACAAGGGAGGGAGTTCGAATAAATAAACAAACACACGGAAATCACGAAAGGGCTACTATGGTAACCAAAGGCCGAAGGGGCAAGTATGGATCATACGGAAAGTTTTGGACGGGCGTGCGAGGAAAACATTGCATTTGCATGGATTCGCCTGGCTTTGGGAGGGTCAAAGATTCCGCCACGACGCGTGTTTATTGTTCATTGCTCGTTTTTGCTCTTTTTCTCAAAAATCAAAACAGGTCATCATCATGGGTCATGAGTCATGATGACAGATGGATGCTTGTTCAACGTTTTCTAAAAATCCGTTAGCTTATAAAGCAACGAAGCCGACCAGCACATGGACAATATGCAAGCTCATGGTGCTCTGTTTTTACTTTCCCCTTCATCATGACTGGTGCGGATTTTCTACATCTGAAAGGTTTTCTATCATTGTAGGTGAGATGAGTTATTGGGCTGTGCCTAGTTAAGTTAAGTTGTGTATTCTTACAATGCGGTCATCTTCAACATGGTTCTATGGTGCTACTCACAGGTAATCCCTAGGGTGCTACTCACAGGTAGTCGTTGACCAAAAGTATTAGCAGACCTGATTTGTTATAAATTTGGTTGAGGCTTGAGGCTTAATTTCATTTTTGGAAATATTGGATGGAGTAGCAAAAGGATTTCATTTTATTGCTGTCATTTTGGTTGTTGCAGAAATTATATGTTTGGCCAGATTATGGCTCCTGAGTAAGGAAATGGATTTAATGCCATCTATACCTTTGCAAATTTTTTTGCTTCAATTTAATGGTGATATTGCAATTTCTGTGCAAATTTTAAGCATTAACAATATTTTGGATTTACATTGTACTTGTTCTATATTTTACAATGTATTTTTATGATATATGAGATTTAATTTTTTAAAAAACCTAATATATTTAAATTTTCTCTATCACGGCTACGAACTCATCCCCACTTTTTTGTACCCAAACATGTTCAAATCACGAATCCTCGATTAATTCCTCCATTAATTCCTAGCTTCCACGAATCAGATTCTTTTGATGCATAGCCTCTACACCACCATCCATGTTAAAAAAATATTGAATTCCGCAGAAATTAAAACTTTATTCGCGACTAAGATCGCTAAGTATTACACTTTTGCCCGGCGAGGTTTGATGTTAGCATGGGGCTCTATTATGGTTTCAGAACACGTGTTAGTGTTTTTGTCAATGAAGATGATCCTGGCTTCTTGCACGTTTTTATTCCTTTTCCATTACCTTAACAGTGTTGAGTGTACTTTACAACTCAAGGGCCAGAGAATTATTGTACAATTTGTACTTTACAGTTGAAAGGAATCCATTACCTTAACCATGTTGATTGTTGGGTATGGTCTAATCATTGTACAATTTTTACTTTACAGTTGAAACGTATCCATTAGCTTAGGGGTGTTCAATGTTTAATCATTGAATATTTTTACTTTATAACTCAATGCGGTGGTCATACTTTGTCAATATGGATGATAATCGCTTTAAGGAGGCACTTATCATTATTTTATAATATAGAATTGTAAATGCAAAATGCATAATCATGTTGGCAAAAGTATTATTTTTTAAAGTACTTTTCTCTGCAGATGATATGGCCTTGATTGCAAAATCAGTTATAGGATTAAATTACATGCTTCAAATCCTTTGTAACTCTTATAATAATTCTAGTATGGTATGAAAGTTAAGGTTGATAAGACAAAATTCTAATTTATGATATTAGAAATAGAAAATACAATTTTTTAAGCAAAAACAAAAACTTAATATTTGTGAATCGTATAAATATTTCAAGGAAAAACAAATTTTGCAAAGCAATTCTTGATGATTCAAGAGACCATGGTTGATATTTTCAAGGAATGGAATGCAATAAAATCCTAAATATATTTGCCAACTAATCAAATAGAAGGCTTAAAGGTAGATGTAGATTAATGTAGAAAGTAAGAAATAATTTTATTTACATCACAAGAGGTCTAATAAACTAGACGTAAAAGTTCACCATCTCTCAATTGCTATTTCAATCAAGTATGAAAATGCTATTAGCAAGCTTCTCTTAAGTTCACATTATCTTGGAATTGAAAGTAAATGATAGATTTAACTCTCCTAAGAAGAGTGTATCTTTAGGTTGTGCAAGTCAAGAGCCCATGAAGATGAGTTACAAGTGTTTCTTTTTTATGCTATGACTAACTATTTGAGATTGTATTATAATATTACAACAAAAATTTTGCATGAGTTATTTTACTACTTCTATTAGTGCTTTATAAAATTGTAGAGTTTATCTTTATGTTTTATGAAAATATAATTTAAAACATTATTATCATGTTACAAAAAAAACCTTGAATGATTTATTTTATAGCCTCAATTATTGCTTTGTCAATTTGTAGAGTATAGCTTTAAGTTTTATGAAGATATAATTTCTATCTAATAGATCTTACAGGTCTTTGTTTCATACGTAATAAAGCTTCCATTGTAATTTCATTAATATTTGGGAGTTAATTTGAAAGTAATCATAGTTAAAATGCCCTTACTACTCATAGGTTTCAAGTGGTGTGCCAACTCTATTTTCCTTAGGAAATAATTGCTGGTAGGATTTTTAGTATACAATTGTGATGTTAACACTTCCCATGCTCTCATGGGGCCATGATTATCATTGTCTCTATTTCTCTCTCTTAATAACCACTATAAAAATCATGCAAGGGATGGTGACAGTGAACATTACTATCAAAGATTGCTAAATCAAGACTTCCAAATCTTTCACCAATCTCAATCAAAAACAACATTCATGCCTTGGTCTTTGTTTAGACCGATATTCATGCCTTGAAACTACCATTGTCCAATGCAGCAACTGTTGGCAATTAAAAAAAATAGCATAGTGACAGAGATTTATGTTGATCTCAACAAGGGCATTACAAAATGATATGAAAGTGTCTAATGTTCTCTGCAAATGCATATTGCACATAACATTGATCGGTTACATAACTATTTTTGCAGGACATGGTGGGCACTTAAATTGGAGATCATGGGCAATAACGATCAGGTGATGGCCATTCATGGTGGCAGTTCTGGTCATTAGTGGCACACGTTACAAGTAGAATGTGGCAGCAGTTATTTCATGGGCGTTACATGAATTCATGGTGAAAGACATGGGTGTTAATGGTAGGCATTATGGGCACACATTGCAATTATCGATGTGGTAGAGATGCAGCTATAAAACATCAGTCATCCAAAGGGTGTAGGGAGGAGGGCTCTTTCTATCAGTCTTGGGGGCCAGCTTCCTCTCCAAAGGCAATGGTTTCCTCCTTTCTTTTCTTTTATTTACAGGCTTTCAGCTGATCTTCAAGGAGGGTCTAAAGTAGGAGTCAGTGGCTCAAAATCGAATCCTTGCAAGTCTTCTAGGTAATGACAAGAGGGTTCTCTCTCTCTTCTTTCTTCCTGCAACAATGTAGGTAGCACAGCCCATGCACAGGACATGAGACATGCGATTTTTTTGGGGCCAACAGCTTGTCTCGGTGGTGCAGATGTGGGTGGACAATCTTCCTCTCTATGGTAGTGCACAAAAGGTGGCAAACAGCTGTAGGCTTTGAGGACCGCAGTTGCTACCCTGTGTAGACTACAATGGGTAGTCTCTCTTTCTATCTTTCTCTCTCTCTCTCTCCCTCTTTCGCGAAGATCATGGTCTTCCTACCCAGTAGTGGACACCATTAGTAGTCATGGACCAGCAACATCAATGGGACCAAGGAAAATTCATTTCTTTTAGTTACTTATTGTATTGAAGATAATTATTTAATTTAAATTCTAGATTTCTTTTTAGTTTATTATTTGCAAAAGGCCACATAGCCCTCTCTAGTTGATACTATTCTTGGGTTTCCATACCCATATAGGAGGCACCCTAGGTAATAGTCTCCTAAAATGAGTTTTCTTTCTTGGTGTTGGTGTGTCCAAAATTTATACATCAATAACTTTTTGGCGCTAGGAGGGCTATTTCTCCAACCTTTATTATTCCATTTTCTTAAATATTTATTTTTTGTCCTTTTCCAGTCCCTATTCTATTTCCCAAAAATTTCATTTTCCTTATTTCAAATTTATTTTATTTAAAATTCCTATTTTTAGCCATTATCTTGAAAAACCATTTTTAAAGAATTTCTGAGCCTTTTGTTTCTTGTTCTCAAAAGTTTATTTCTTGAAAACTTTCAGGTCTAATCACCTGTTTTTCTTTAATCCTTTTGTTTAAAAAAAAACCCCTCGTTTCTCAATCCCTTTTTTGAATTTGTGTTTGGGTGGTCCTTACTGTTAGAAGGTGGTTTTATTTAATCATACAATTTTAAATTTATTTTTTTAAAATCTTGCATTTTACTGTTTCCCATTTTAATTTTATAAGTATTGCAATTTTATAAATTTATTTTTCTCTCAAATATATATATATATGTCCTTTTTTAAAAAAATATAGCATATTTTAGAGTTTCTTTTTCTTTACAAAAAAAAATATATTATTTTAATATTTTCTTTTCTTTTTATGCAATTTTATAGTTTCATTCTAACAGTTATATTTTATAGTTCTATTTTATGAGTGAACTCTTCTCTACTTCTAACCGACCAATCACCTATCTCTTCACATTAATAAAATGACAAGCCTCACATTTTCCAAGTTTTATTCCTAGGAGAACTCCGACTAGGATGGTAGCTAATCAACCCTCAGCTTCCTTGGTTAGTAACCCCTTTAACTATAGTAACTACCACGACATCCCAAAGTCACTCCAGAACATAAATTTATTCTACGATCTCACAAACCCTACTAGTAATGCCCACCAACATGTACAATGTTTTGAAACCTTACTTGGGATCCACAACATCATCCCAAATGATGTGGCATGTAAAGTATTTGTGATAACTTTTAGGATTAAGGCTACTCAATGGTTCTTGATGCTCCCCAATGCTTCCATTGACTCATGGCAAGAGTTCAAAAATAATTTTTTGATCCAATTTGACAAATTCACGAGCCCTGTAATAGCATCAAGTAACTTCACCAACTTAAGAAACCAACCTGGGGAAAATGTTAGGGATTATAACCTTAGATTTCTTCACCAGCTGGCCTATGTGCCAAGTGAGATGCATCCACAACCCGATGGCATCCTCAACTTTTATCTCTCTACCATCGACCCATTCTTTGCCTATGCCATCAAATCTAATTGAAACATAACAAAAATATAGGGAACAATGGCTAAAGCTTTGGAGTTAGAACAAATCACCCTCATGAATAGCATTCAAACTCAATTTGGAATGATGAGCATTAGTAATCCCATACAATCTAACCCTCTATCTTTTCTAACTTTCCCAATGGCCAATACTATGTTCCAAACTCTTGTTACTTTTCAAATGACTCAACCCTCAGACAATCGCTTTCAAGGTCCCACATCTTCTCCATTTCTACCATCTAACACTAGTTTGAATGAGGATCAATTGAAGACCTTAATTTAGTCCATCATAAACCTAAATAGGGTATCTAATCTTGTTGAACCTGCAACTCAAACTCAAGATCAAATGATCCAGATGTTAACCTTGCTTCAAAAACTTTCAAATGAAGTAGTTGAATTAAAGCAAAACAACAACAAGGATCATATACAATCTGAGAAGCCTAGCACATTAATCAATGATGAGTATTATTACCTCTATAACACTAGGCAACATTTCAAGAAGAATTGTCCATAATTTTTAGCATTGTATGACAGCAACACCCAAGGTCAACAAAATGGAAAACCCCCTGTTATGGTTCTTAATGTACCTCATGAAATAGAAAATGAAGAGGTTTCCTCATTGGAGCAAGTTATCGTAAGCAACCCCCATCCACATAATGCTCGCTATTGTAAACTTAGTGACATCATAAACAACACACAAAAAAAATCTAGGAATGACCCTTACACTCCTCCAAACAGACGAGCTCCTAGTCAAAGTAACATAAATACTCAAACTGGGTCATTCCAAACAAACACTGCACAATGACCAAATCCACCTTCTATACTTAGAAGAACTCCACGTCAACAAGAAGTCAAAGACGTACCTAAGACTTATGATCTAGTTGAGGATTTGAAAAAACCAAAGCTAACATTTTTATGTATGACCTGTTATGTTTTGATAAAATGAAATAGGTGGTTCAAGAGATAATTCAGAGACTAGAAACCAGTAAAGAAAAATCCCCAACCCCCGAAAGGCAAGTTCACTTCACAAATGATCCTAACACATTATCAATGCAAAATCTAAAGAATTCCATGATGAGCAAGAAAGAGCAACCTCCTTTCCTAACAACTCTAATTATTTTAGGAAAGAATGTTCAAAATTGTTTGATGGATTCTGGAGCAACTATTAGTGTCATACCACTTGAGGTATGTAAGACTTTAGGAGCACAAATGATACCACACATGAAAAATATGATTCAACTCGATGGGTCCAACATACCTATAGTAGGGTCATTAAAAAGAGTGAAAGTGCAACTTAAAAAATACCCTATGTTCACATGTTACACAAATATCCTAGTAGTTAACATGTCACCTACCTATGGTGTTGATGAAGTGTCATAAGTCAATGCATCAACTAGGCCATGTATAAGGGGCCGCATATACGTAGCCGCGTCGATGCGGGCCCGTCGACGTAGCCACCCTGCGTCAACATGGCCCCGTTTACGCAGCCACCTTTCCCGGATCTATAAATATGAGGGCCTTCTGCCTCATTTAGGGATCTTTTGAGTAGTTGTAACAAAGCTCTTGCAGTTTTCTCCCGCAAGAGATAGAATATTTTCCAAGTTCCCGCAGCAGGTGTAAGAAAAGTGATCAGATCTTTATTCGAGTGTTGATGTATCTGAGCCCATTGGCATGACAACAATAAAGACGAACTGTTCAACCAATCCTTGCAGCATTTGGACTTAGTTATTTTATGCATTTATTAGTTAATATGTTTATGCTTTGTTAGTTAATGTGTTTATGCTTTATTAGTTAATTATTTGTCAATTACTTATGTTTTTGTTATTAATTAATTATGTTTTCATTATTATAATTTCAATTGCTATTGTTCATTCGTAGTTCGTTAAGGCCATAAGTACGACCATCTCAAACGTAACCCAAATGCTTGGTAAGCCCAGTAACACTTAACGTTTGGTAACCCAGAAGCATTAGGAGATGCTCAGAACGTGCTCAGAAGATGGGACTGAATACTTATGTTAGGAATAGTTAAGATTTATATTAAGATAATTTTAGATTAATTAATGTTCTATCCTTATTTTCCAAAATGGGTAGCCGCCAAAAAGATAATTAAAAAGATATAAAAATCATTAGCCTTAGTCTCACTTAACCAATGTAAACAAAGCTTCATAAGTGAGATTAGGATGACAACGACCGTTCTAACCCAAGGTTTCACTGGTTAGAAGTCTAGTGTATGTTAAGTGCTTACAGTCTGCGGATTTCGACCGAGTCACGAGTGAATGCTCATGATTCATATGGTTGGGCATAGGGATACCTAGCCGCTCATCATTGGCACCGTTGTCGAGGACTATTAGTCTTTCATGCGTCATCTAACCTTAGTGAAATTATCATTTAAGTCATTGGAATGGATCCAGGGTAGAAACATCCATGCACGCTAGGCGGATTCAAGTAAATAGTAAGGTACACCAATTATATGGACCATCTAACGTCCAACATGTCTTCTTACAGGAGAGATGCATTTGAACCACTAGTGCTGCAAGAATGTCGAGTGATGTACAAACATCCTGATGAATATGTCCCTAATTTCACATTCATCCTACATCAGGATGAGCATCTTCAATGGCAGGACATGGAGGGTAGCATCGTGCTACCGCCCGACCGAGTAGCTCTTGCGATGCTATATCACAATCTAGGAAGATTGGGCATCCAGGACGGAGTGGCGGAGTATGTCATGGAGGACCATGACTACCAGGACTATCATCCTACAGAGGCTCAAAGGAAAAGAAATTAGTAGCAGGCAAAGAGATATGAACAGCAAAAGGGGAAGTAATTCACCAACCTCTTATTCTTGCAAGGGCTGCAAGACAATGGGGATCCCATATTTCATGATACTCATTCGACCAAACTTCCCCTGCAGTCGCAGTTCCTCCAGTTGATCATTTAGAATAAACCTCATAGTGAACACAATCCTCAAGGGGGAGATGACCACGGTCGCCACCAGGGTAGATGGGGAGATCACCGCGATGCCTCTCCTTCTTCTCTATCATCCCCCTCTCCTGCATCTTCCTCCAGCTTAGGCTTTGAGTGTAACAGGGGAAGGTTGGAGAGAAAGGATGGTGGTAAACAGGTTCAGAAGGGGCAACGTGAGGGAGCACATGACCAATCACGTGGACCTCGCCAACATGAAAGAAGGGATAACAAACATCTTCACAGACGTCATAGTCCCCAACAGGAATATGACTCAAACGAGCTATTGTTAGCTACTGAGAGCATGCTCCAAATTGCAGAGGCAGTTCACATTCCAAGTAGGCACATGAAGGACAGTCGGATCAAGCGAGTTGATATGAACAGCATCCCTAGATTTGAAGGGGGATACAATTGTGATCCACAGACCCACCTGCAGGTGTTCCATGATGCCTGCACACTACAAAATATTGATAACGATTAGCAATGGTTGAAGCTGTTCCCTCACACACTCATTAAGGAAGCTGAAAGTTGGTATCAGTCCTTGGAGCTGGAATCAATCAGAAGATGGAGTACGATGCTTGAAATTTTCAATGACAAATATCAAACGTACTCTAGAGTGGTGAATCTGAGATGGTAGATCCAAGGTTGGAAACAAGGGAATCATGAACCCTTGGATGCCGCCATGAGCAGGTACTGCTCATTGTTACATTGGTTCCCTGGTCATGGTTACTCTCAGTGGGCACAGCTTCACCACATTATTAATGGGCTCCGTTTTAAAACACGAAAGATCCTTGGTATGTACACCAAGGGATGACTGTCAAAGCTAAGGGCCCATTAGTTGCAGCGCCTCATTGATTAGGTGGCCAAAGAGGAAGGAGAACTCAAAAAAAAGGAGAGTGCAGAAGAATTCAACCGGGACCCTTCACTCAAGAAGAGGGAGGTCTGATTTTGTGATGAGGAGGATGAGTCATCACTGGAAGTAGTGGTGAATTGGAAGACTTTACCGTTACAAAAGTTTGCATCTGAAATATCAACAAAGGTGGATAAAATGTGGGACTCTTTGGACGAGAGATTCCAAAGCATATTGAAAATCACAAAAGAGTCCAAAGAATAGGGTAGTAATCGTGATCAGTGTAGGAAGAAGGGAGTTGAACGTACCCAACATAAGGGTAAGGAGAAAGTTATGGTAATAGAATAGGTTGCAGACTCTAACACCGAGGAGGACGATGAATGTGGCATATGCCAATATGAACATCCTAAGGGATGTTATTTTGTGGTGTCCCTCCTTCAAGAGTCTGGGGTCTATGCCTTGAACCCTTGTTTGGCACAACAGTAGCCACCCCGAAGGTTACCTTATCCACAAGGCAACCCCAGGTGATTCCACTAGTAGCAGCAAGGATATTATTCAAGTGGAACGCCCTCGCAACTATACGAATATTTCCAATAGTGGCAACAAGCACAAGGGTGGGGGATGCCACCTCCAATGTAGCAGTACCCTTACAAACAAGTAGATCCTTATGGGTACTATGTTCAGCAATCGGTCTCTCCAAGAGACTCTTCCAGTCATGCGACCTTTTCTAGTTACTACCATCCCCATGAATATTTTAGAAATCCATCTCTATCACCCAGGGGGACAAATCCACATCTCTTCTACCCTCCATCACCTTCTTTTGTCACTCCTCTACATCACCCCTCTCAGTTGCCACCTGCTCCATCCATGCAGGGAGAAATACCCCCACAGCCACAACAACAAAACACTATGAGGGCTATTAACTTACAACCGGCACCTCAACCAAGTGGACCGGAACCCAAACAACGCAAACGTCCCTTTTTCTGGTCCAATAATCTAAACACACCCTCACCTATGCCTATGGCCAGTGCCTCCAAACCTACCAACACCTCTACCATCATACTACCCAAGCATCCCTCCACTCTGCCACACTCCAAAGTCTAGACGGTCATGCTCACACATGCCATGATAGACTGGATCAAAGCAAGTTCTCTTCCCTGAAAATTGAAAGATCCAAGAAGCCCCCTAATCTATCTTTAGGTGGCTGGGAATGAGCTATGCAAAGCTCTTCTGGACTCATGGTCAGGGGTCAATTTAATCTCTCATGACATGTACAAGAACTGGAACCTGTCCCTGTTAAAGAAGAGCAACATCCAGCTCAAGTTAGCAGACCAGTCCATCACCATTCCTTTGGGTCTGGTGGAGGACATTGTGACCACCATTTGTGGGTGGTCCTACCCTATTGACTTCCTGGTCATCCATGTAGAAAATTGTAAGGGGAACTTCCCAATCATCATGGGAAGAGCCTAGCTAAGCATGGTGGATGCACGACTAAGACTCCGAGATCTGTCCCTAGAAATTTCAAAGGAAAATCCTTTTGGGAAGATTGAGAAGAAAAGAGTTCCATGCATCACGTACAGTGATTCGAGGTGCAACTGTGTGCAGTAGTTATGGTCCGCTAAGTAGACATCCATTCAAGCATGCATTCATTGTACCGAGGAATCACTAATTCAATAGTGCCTGTACGCAGTAGCCACTAACCAAGAGGGCACCCAGTGGCTGATAGCTGATCCTGCTAGTAGCACATTATGCATGGAACCGTTTGAGGGGCTAGTGCAAGCCTATATTGACAGCATGAATGTGATGGAGGAGATTCATCAACAGACCTCCATCGTTGATGACCTAGATGACTGGGGAAAGCTAGAGATCCCTACGAGCTTCAAGCAAGAGCCCCTTGAGCTAAAACCCCTACCGACTCACTTAGAGTATGCATTCTTGCAAAATTGCAAGCCGATAATTATCAATGCTGCCCTTTCTCCTAAATAGTAAAAGAAGCTACTGGTGATGGTAGACAAATGGGTTGCTGCATTCGCGTGGTCCTATCCTGAGCTGACTGGAGTTGATCCCAGGATCTACTAGCACCGGATCTACCTTGACCCTTCCATGAAGCCACGGCGATAGCCACAAAGATGGTTGAATCCCAAATTGAAGTAGGTTGTAAAAGATAAAATTGAACAGTTGTTGAAGGCGGGATTCATCTATTCTGTCACCGATAGCAAATGGGTTAGCCCACTTGTTATCGTATCCAAGAAAGGTGGCAAGTGGAGGGTCTGTATCGATTTTCGGTTACTCAAAATGGTGACTTTCAAAGACCACTTCCCACTCCCATTTGTGGACTAGGTGTTGGAAAAAATCGTAGGAAACGAATATTATAGCTTCTTGGATGGTTATAGTGGTTATGACCAAATCCAAATAGCACCATAGGACCAGACCAAAACTACTTTCACGAGTACATGGGGGACTTTTGCATATAAGAAGATGCCCTTTGATCTGTGCAATGCGCCTGTGACATTCCAACGCCTTGTCTTAAGCATCTTCCAACAACAAATCGACAATTGTATAGAAGTCTCCATGGATGACTTCTCCACCTATGGTGCCATGTTTGAGCAAGCTCTGGACCATCTAGAGCAGGTTCTAAAGCGGTGTGTAAACACCAATCTGCGGCTCAATTGGCAAAAGAGCCATTTGATGGTCCAGGAGGGCATTGTGCTAGGGCATGCATTTCATCAATAGGGATTAGTGTAGACCCTAAAAAGATCAGGGTCATCCAAGGAATAGCCTGCCAATCAAGTACTGTCAAAGATGTGCGGTCATTCCTTGGACATACTGGTTACTACTGGTGTTTCATAGAGCGCTTCTCGAAGATAGCCTGGCCATTGGTAGAACTTACAAAGAAGGATGCTTCGTTTGTCTGGACCAAGGAATGAGAGTCTGCATTCCAAGCACTGAAACAGAAACTCATAGAAGCTCTAGTTCTATGGGCACCTAATTAGTCCAGACCTTTCCACATTATAACAGATGCCTCCAACTATTCCTTGGGAGCCATGCTTATATAGTGTGATGATCAGAAATGTCCATATTATATCCACTGTGCAAACCGTAGCATTGTGGGTGCACAGCTGAACTATACCACCACAAAGAAGGAATTGATGGCGGTGGTGTTCGCATTAGATAAATTCTGGCACTATGTGCTCGGATACGAGGTGTTTTTTCACACTAACCATAGTGCTACTCGGTTCTTGATGAACAAACGAATGGTGAGCCCCCGTGATAACTAGTGATTCTTCAGGAGTTTGATCTTACCATGGTAGCCAGAAAGGGGACCGAGAATGTGGTTGTTGACCACTTGTCTTGGTTATGATGGGATGACGCAGAAGAGGAGGAGCCTTTATCTGATCAATTTCTAGATGAACTCCTCTTCATAGGCATTGTTGATCCTCAAATACCCAAGGAATCCCCTTGGTTCAACTACATCCTCACCTACCTTACAACCCAGGAGCTGCCAAGGGAATGGAACCATCGGCAGAAATAGCAATTTCTCCATAAGGCTAAGTGTTTCATGGAAATCAACAGCCACCTCTACAAGGTGTGTGCAAATGGCATGGTTTGATGGTGTGTCCCTGATGATGATACACTACGTGTCCTCCAAGATGCTCACGAGGGCCCTTGTGGGGGCCACTATGCTGGATGTCGAACGACCATTAAAATCCTATTTGCAAGGTATTACTCGCCTACACTTTTTAGGGATGCACAATGGTTCACCCGCTCCTGTGAACGATGCCAAAGAGATGGTGGGATGCCAGCACGCTTGGAGGGACCTCAACAGTGGATCCAGCCACTAGAGCCCTTCGACATCTTGGGTATCAAATTCATGGGGCCCATCACCCCCTTCTCAAATGGAAAGGCATACATCATCATAGTGATGGACTATTATACAAAGTGGGTAGAAGTGGTAGCCGTCATCAACTATTCTTCCAACACTGCCACACAATTTGTCCAGCAACAAATCATTACCAGGTTTGAAGTGCCATGTGCACTCATTTCTGACAATGGGACTCACTTCACAGGGGTCACTTTTCGAAAAATCATGCAACGCTTGGGGGTAACACATAAATTTACAACACTCTATCACCCCCAAGCCAATGGGTAGGCCGAAGTCACAAATAGGAAAATCACCAAGATCCTTACACGAACAATTAGCAAATATAGGAGAGATTGGAGCACCAAGCTCAACGATGCCCTATGGGCCTATCGCTCCACTTGGAAACTTCTTGTAGGGTACTCTTCCTACGAGTTAGTGTACGAAGAGTTGCCAACACTTCCAATCCAACCAGAACTCTAGACACTATCCATGGCCTATGACCTTAGCCTTGACCTACCACTAGCATAATGAGAATGATTAATCAATTTAAGTGTGCTAAATGAGAACCGATTAGTGGCCCTATTTTCTAACAAAACCCACAAGGCCTATAACAAGAAACAACATGATCTTAGGATTTGGAAGGTCACATTTAGATGTGGAGACAAGGTATTGTATTGGAATCCCTCACATGTATCCCAACCGACAAAGTTTCAAACACTATGGGAGGGACCTTATATTGTCTCCAAAACCTTCCCATCTAGGGCCTTACTCATCCACAAACCTGGGGATCCAACTAGAACACAATTAGTCAATCGTCAACAACTCAAACCTTTCTATGAGCTTCACACAACCAGTGCCATAGCCTCGTCATTAGTCGGTCGTCCACGCTCCATCTTTCATGTCTCCTCCTTTCCACCCAATCGTGGGGGAGACCATCATCCCTGCTGATCCATTCCCTACTCCCCTCACCATTTTATCATTTTTTGTCTTACAATTTTTTGTTTTTTTGTTTTCCAATTTTTGTTTCCCATTTTTTTATTTTTTTTTGTTTTTTTTGTTTTACACTTCTTTGTTCTCCACTTTTTATTTTACAATATTTTTTTTGTTTTTGTTTCCCATTTTTCATGTTTTTTGTTTACATTTTGTTGTCATATTGTTTGGTGCAGTCGATTTTCGTTATGATGGGTACTGTAATAGTCTTTCTTGTTATCTAACTCCCGCCATTGCATGGTCGTCCTTGGATTTCACGTGTTTTCACTTCATAATCTCAGGAGTGAGACCACATCATTTGCCCATTCACCATTCCATGGTTTTCCTTTTGTTGCGAACATGTAACCCCTTCACTTAAAAAAATTTTAATTAATGTGTGACTTGTGTGGTTCCCAGACTACAGGATGACCCTATGGTTTGAATCAGGTGTGAATTCAAGGGGAATTCTTTATTCATTGTTCTGTTCTGTTCCCCGGGTTGCTGGTGTGTCCTCATGAATTTCCTCCCACTCCAAGTCTCTCTCCACGAAAACTTCTGGGCAGTTCGACCTTGCATAGTGTGGTCCTCATTGAAAAATTCAAAAAAATAAAAATAAATAAGAAGAAAAGAAGCAAAAACAAAATAAACAAATAAAATGAGGATTCAAAGCACACCCCTTGGTCGAATGCATGCAAACACACATGGGTCTTTACATGGTGTGGTTCCCCTGCACAAAAGAAAAGAAAAACAAATCACGGGGAAATTCAAAGCACACCCCTTAGACCGCCTCTCACGGGCCATACGCTTTAGTTATGGGACTTCCTTGGTCCCCTCTAACTTTGTCCCATTTCACTTCCTTCTTCTCACGTTTCCTGGAGTGGCGGTTCTCTGTGGGGTCATTCTTGTCTCCTTGGGGGATGGTTAGGACTTTGTTTATTGCTACGATGTCACTGACTACGGATGGTTTTGGGTCTGACCTCAGGAAAGGTTCTACCAAGTCACTTAACCATGCTTGGACACGGGGTTTCATGTGACTGATACTTGGAATCTCTAGTTTCCCATCTCCCTCTGTTCCCACTCTTCTCCATACTCACCTTACTACCCTTTTTATGTTTTGCGTGTTCATCATATTTTTTGTCAGTCTCTCATGCCTTGGCAGGTTCTCTTGGTTTGGAGTCTTCACTGGTGACACCACTTATCGGCACCCGGGCCAACGGACCCTGGTGTTGAGGGTATGCAGGGGCTACAAAGGCTATTT
>MNCI01020370.1:7262-25706 GCA_015680685.1 Gnetum montanum | reverse complement strand
CTAAAGGAGTCTTTTTGTAAGGATGAGGTTTTTCTAGAAAAATTATTTTTTTTCATTAGATCTAATGTTTATCTAGTGAATTTGATTTTTACTCTTCAATTTGTCTGTAGTGGATCTAATTTCTCTAGAATTTTCCTATAGTGGATTCTACAATACTTTCAACTTCTTCAACCAATGTTGAAATTTTTGCTTCTTTTACTAATGTGCAAATCTTTGTTCATTTTCAAGATGCAAAGCTACAAGTTTGTAATAAAAAACTTATAATACCTTCTTCTAGTATTGTTGATACAACTAACACACCTGATTTTGTTCTTTATGATGATGTGTATGAGTCATTGATTGTTGATCTTTTATCATAATACGTGTTCATTCAAATTTTGAGTTCCTAACCTCATTATTGAAGTTTTAATTCATAGTTAAATGATGTGATAAAAAAAATTACATCCAAGTCCTTCATATTAGGTATTATTCTTTTTTTATACTTGCTAAGTTAGGCAATGCTTCAATGATGTAGCATATTCTAGATATAAGATCTTTTATACATAAGTATGCAAAATTGATCATCGTAAGTAAGTTCCATATTTTGATGTTCAATCTAATGAATATGCAAAAGTTCCATGGGTTTTTTAGTTATATAATCTTTTATTGATTTTTCAGAAAGTTAAGTAGGAAATTGTTAGTCTTCCTAGTGCCATTAAGCAAATGGAGCCTATTTCTATAGCTTTTAGTTTTGAATATATTTTTTGTATTAAAATCAATCTTCTTAATTGTAAAAGGGAATTGGTATTACAACCAAGAAGAGAGACTTATATTTAGCCAATTATATATTATAGTATTTCTAATTCTTGTAACTTTTGCCATTGTGAATGAAATTTGTTTAATGCTTATCCTTTTTAGCTCAAGAAGGATTATGAATAAAAGAAAACATATGTTGAAGTTAAAGATAGAAAAAAATATTATGAATTTGAAGATATGAAAAATTAAGTTAATGTCAACAACAAGAATGATGAAATGACAATAAAGAATCCATAGGAGACAAAACCCCTATGTATGTTTTTATTGATATTAGAGATATTATTTAGTAGCCCAAATAGGTAGCTTGTACGATAAATTTTTCCTTGCTTGACAATAATAATATTAACTCAAAGATTACAAATAGTGTCAAAAAGAAGATTATAGTTGATGAAAAATACTCTCAATGAAAGATTAATAACAAGTGATGAGATGAAGATCTTCCATTAGTATTAAGCCACAACTCTTTATCTTAAATCGTTTCATTATTTCAAGTTCAACAATGGATGTTGAAAAGTGATGTAAATTTTGTTGGAACAATTAATTGTTTCACTTATTTTTTAAAGGATCAATTGTAAGGTTGTACACTAAGTAAATAGTCCTAAAATCAAAGAGCGGATCTCAAGGGATTTTGATGGAGTTTTTATAGTAGATTTTTTTTTGTGAGGAATGATCTCAATATAGAAAATACTAATGTCTCTTAGACAATAGAAACTATGAAAATTTTTGAAGCTTTCAATTAATTTATACGTGGTGATTTATAGGAATTCCTATTAAAACATGTCACTTCATGATATATATTTTTGCAAATTATTGGATTTGTTCACCCAAATAAGCATTTTACACCAATGATTTAGGTTATCCTTGAATGCTATGGAATTAATCTTTTTCATGCCCACTATTGTTTTGAATCTTTTTTACTTATCAAACTAATGAATTCTGAAATGGTTGAGGAATCATTGGATCTTAAAGTTTTTATGAATCAACATAATACATTTCTTGCTTGAGAATCGAAAATGGATTTTGATCTATATTTTTCTAACTATTCTAAAATTTCTTATTAGACTGAATTAGAAAATCCTCTTATTTTTCAAAGTGTTGAAAGTGAAATTATTGGCAACATTGGTACAATCCTAAAAGCAAAGTCAGATTCATAACTAGATCATCTCTAGGGCACATGTTATTTTATAAAGATTGATTTATGACATAAGAAGATGGAATTAAACTCAAGGCTAGTAATTACTATTTTTGCAAAAAGTTGCATATTAGAATTGCTGAGAATGCTACACCTATTATCATTGTGAAGTCCATGTTACTAGAATTTTTTCTTTTTTAATAATAAAAAAGGTGATTTGTGAGGAGAAAAAACAATAATTTTTAGAAAAAGGCAAACAATGGTAGTTTTCAGCAGGTATAAATGATTTCTTCTTCAACAAGTTTTCAACCTTTTACTTATCCTTGTAATTCAAAAGATGCTAATAAATACTTGATATATAAAGATAATTCATCCTTAGAAAAAAAGGAATTGTTGGTGGGGACTAGTAATGAAAATACTAATGTAGATGGATTTCACTTAGTGCAATATAAAAAAGAAGAGGCCTATGACTCTTTCTTTAATTTAAAAAATCCTAAAGGTATCTTATTTTCTTTCTATTCCAAATGTGTTTCTATTGAATAATGCTTTTTCACTTATTAGGGACATTGAGGATGAGACAAATGTTGAGCTTGAAGAATCAAGAATGGGGGCCTCCCCCCCCACATCTTAATGTTAGTTTTATCATGGAAGCTTTGGGGCCTTTTTGATAGGTCTCGAGCAAAGATTACTAGAAAGTATCTTTCAACTTGATATTTATCTCTAGATTTTTTTTCCTACCATAAATTAAGATTTCAATTCATTATGTTAGTTTTCTTAATAAATGCATTTTAAAAAATTGCATTTTTTATTCTATTGCTCATGAGGTTAATAAAGGAGAGGTTGCTATTTTGGTTAATAAAATTTGGACTTGAAAAGTTTTGAAGACTAGATTTGATAAACTTGCAAGAGTTATTTAATTATTTGGCATAGTGAAAAATGTGACTTTGGATTTTGTAATATTTATGCTTCTAATAATTCAAAAGATTGATAATAAGTTTGAAAATATCTTCTCTATCTCCCTATACTTTCTTAGATTATTGTTGATGGTTTCAGTATGGTTGAAAGTCATCTAGAGAAACTTGGTGGTCTTCCTTCTAAAATAGCGTCTCAAGAAAAAGAAGAATGGCGTAATTTCAAAGTAAAATATTTTCTTTTTGATGTTAGTTCCTTTTTATCATCTCATTTAAATGATAAGCATTAAATGATAAGTATAATTATCAACAATGAAATGATAAAATTTATGATCAACTATATAGATTTTACATTTCTAATGTTTTCTTTTAAAATCATACAAAGAAAGTATAAGTGCATATAAATGCTACTTTGTCATATCATTTTCCTATCAACATTTCTTACTTTAGCATTAATTCTTCATCGTTTTGAAAGGATGAGCTTTTTCTTATGAAGGCTAATATGTTTATAGGAACTAGTGGGAAAAATATTTTGAACTCTTTATGAAATATATAATAAAAGCCTACTAATGATATAGGTTACATTGACTAAAGGCAAAGAACTACTTACAGAGTTAGAAATTATACTAAATGGTTTGGAAAAAAAATTAGTAAGTGTCAAGTTGTAGAAGATCTTACAAAATTTGTAAAGCAAATGCAAATTATTTTAGATCTAAAGTCCTTTGGTTTTGAAACTTAAAAAGCATTACCTAAAGCTCATTATGCTAAATAATGTTGGGATACTTTTGAAGATAAAAGTGCTCTCTTAAAAATTTACATGGATTGGCTAAAAATTGAAGATGAACCTTGTAAGGAATTTTTTAAACTTCTAAAAGGAAAGGATGAATCTTGTCTGTGTATGCATGATAGATGGATTACTTGAAATAAATCTTGTAGTTGCTATGGTTAAAATAAAAAGAGAAAAAATGATTTTGGAAAATTAATTTCTAATCTTAAGAATTTAGTTTAAGATGATAACAATTTGCTTTAGGCTTTTATAGATATTTTTTTCAAGGATGATAGATATGTTTTTGCTTTTAATTTGAAAGTTTCTTATGAAATTATTACAAAGAATGTTTTTATTCATAACAAATTCAATAAGACCCAAAAAATGAAATTATCATAACACTTTTGAATGAGGAAAATAAAAGATATTTTTAGAGCTTCTACATTTCAAAAAATTTGTATTATTTATGTTTCTCCTCAATTCATCTTTATAGAAATGAAGACTCATTTTCTCATGCTTTTTTTTAGTGTTCTATTGCTCAGCATGCTTGGAAATGGACATCTAGAATTTATAACAACTTTCAACCATGTATCAATGAAGTCATTCTTAATGATTAGCTTGCTTTGTCTACTTCATTTCTTTGCAAGTAGAATTATCTTCAACTACTTTTTCTCTCCTTTATTTAGAAGCTTCAATGTGTAGTTATTTTCCAACAGTAAGAGCATAACTATGACCTCTTTTAAGGTGTCAAATATTAGATTCTAAAAGATGTCACTTTTTATCTACAAATTAAAGCAAAAAATCACTAAGGAAAAGTTGAGTAATTAATTTTTTTTCTAAATTTTTATTTTCTTTAAAGCTTTCCAGTTTTATCACTATTTTTTCTTAATCTTCAATTGATGTATTTTTTTCTTTATAGATAGTTTTTTCTTTACCTTTATAACTCTTTAGTAAGAAGTGAAAACTCATGAGGGTGTTTTTGAATAAGGATAAGACCTAATCCTTTTACTACCTTAAAGGGGAGGTTTTTTAGGACTGGTTGTAAGGATGAAAACCTAAAAAGGCACTTCCATACCTGTTGGGATTTTTCTTTAGACTCTCTTGCGGATGATTTGATGTACACTGAATATTTTTAATATTATTATTCATTTTTAGGGTCTAACTTCCTAAAATTTGAAAGTCCTTTCATATGTTTTTTGATGATGTATATTTATTGTCAAGCTTGTGATGCTCTCTAAATTTTCTTTGCTCATTATTAATATTTTTTTGGGCTTGGTATTGTCCTTCTACTACTTCTATCCTACAACTAGTCATTTTTATTTTAGGCGTTATTTATTTTTTAAAAAATTGGTAGAAATAGAAAATAATTCCTCTTTCCTTCGTTTCTAATTTTTACAACTAATTATTTTTATTATCATTGTTACATATTTAATTCACATTGAAATACTTAAATGAGTAATTCCACAACTTAAAATCAAGGCTCATAAGCCTTACAAAATCATAATCTCAAAGGAGAGTTGACAATATTCATCAATATATGTATTCAAGTGCATCATGTTCATCACAACATAGATTTCAAAAGGAAACTAAACATGAAAACAAATAGAAAACTTCATCAATCATGCTCCATCACTATCAAGCTCATAGATCCGACCACTTAAATATACATACAAACATGTAGGAAGGTTTAGAAATGTTCTAGTAGAGCCAATGACCTTGGTGCACCTAGAACAAGTTGTAGGATGAGATGACATGCTTTACAAGCAAATCATCTGAAGATCCATATGCTTAGAAGTGAGAAACATAACCAAAACCATGATATCTACAAAATGTCTACAAAGAGGTAAATTGAGGATATCCTAGAAATTGATCACTCATAAGAATATGTTAGCGACAAAGGTCTCACCTATTTTGAATACTATTAGCAATCCTCCTTAAGGACTAGTTGATCAAGCCTCACTTAATCTTGGATGAATAAACTTCAAAAGTAATTCCATGTGGCTTACTCACCCCTATCAATTTGAAACTAGTTGAGTGTTCAATCATAAGCAATGTGAATAGTTATTAATTCTGTAAACAATCCCTTCACAATGCTTGCCCATTGTCACATCCTGCATGCACTCATGAATAACGCGAGTCAAGTATAGTAGCCAATCATACACTCCATAGTGCCTACCCATTGACACATAAACTAGGCTACCTATGTACAATCATTGGTGACATGAGTAATGTACTAGAGGCCAACATAGTCTCCTCATAATGCAATAGTTTAGAAGATATGAGAACAATACAAAAACATCAAAAATAACAAACCATGACTTGACTATGATTAGTGGTTACAAGCAAAAGATTGACCACGATGCTACCATGACCCATGGAACTTATTGCTACTTATTTTTGCTTGACCATGACCTATGGTTAGGTTTTAGTATAGACCACAACCTCATCACAATCCTATAATTCAAAGATGGATACCTTAGGTTTGGTTTACTTAGGTTTATAATCACCTATAAGATCATAATTTATGGTTTAGTTGTGGTCTAAACCATGACCTTATGATGAATTTTGGTCTTTACTAGCATCTTCATCATGAATTTTGGTAAACATACCATGTGTCATGATGGCAAGAAATGCCACCACAGACATGTTGAAAAGCCCAAAAAACACTAGAAAAAGAGCACAAAATGATGCTAAGAATACATCATGAATATTATACTAGTTTAATCGACATAAAGAGCTCCATAAATAAGAAATTATAACACAATAAATGATACATCAAAAGCATAACAACTATATAAAATCAAAAATCAATTACTCTACTTTCATAGTTGAGGACTCTTGCAACACACAATTTTAGATCCAGTGAACATCATAATGATACTAAGATCTCTAACAAGGAAGATTGATGAATAGGAATGGATAAATAAAGCAAGTATAACACAAAATATAACTTAATACGCACTCCTTACAATTACCAAGCTAATATGAAAATAGCAGTTCACAATAGGATATCTCATAAATGAATTCCATAATGTTTAGAAAAGCTAGGCTAGAATCTAGTGGGTTTTAGGTCTAACTTTATTCAAGAGGAAATAGAAGTAAAGTTAAAGAAAATTTTATAAGAAGATAATATTTTCCTAACATATCTAACTGCTACTTCACAACATATGCCACCATCTTAACAATCAACTAGTAATAAGAAAACAACAAAAAATCAATGATTTCCAAATAACATTAAAAAAGCTAAATAGATTTACAATTTAGAAAAAAGTAAGTGTCATAAAATATTTATTAAAAATTCTAAAAATAATGCTCAAATAAAATACTTCAAAGGTCATGAGATCAAATCATTGAAAAGGTTTTGTAATTAACAAAAGACATAAGTGAAGCCATAGGTTAATCAAATAATAATTAAGCCTAAACCAAGGGTAAAGGACATAAGGTGTTACATTGGCATAACTATTAGTACATTTATAGCATAATATGGAGTATACTATAATAGCTATCTTATTTTCTTAAAATTATTCTAGCACATTAGAATAATTTTATTAAGTTGGATACATAGGCTTCTTTAAATTCAAGAATGATGAAATCATGAGGCAAGTTAATCGTTTCATAAGTGGAATGAGTATATTTTAGATATGACTGATGGAGAGAGTGCAATATATACTTGGTTGGATTACTAGTTCCTCTCAATTTGGTTAACACTTTATAAATCAGTGTATATATAGCCATGAGTGTAATGGAGATTTGTCTTGGATTTCCTAATATTGATTTCCACAGTATATTTTTAGCACAAAAATATTTGAAGGAAAAATTAGGTTATTATACTAATAAATAAAAAGAAAATTTTAAGAGAATGAATTGTGCAGCAATGCAAAAAGAATGTCAAGGAGGATAACTTAAGAAAGTGGAACTTATACACAAGTTATATGGATACTTGCAACAAATCTCAAGGAAACGGTATGCAAATAAAATGCTGAAAACATAGAGTTTTATTCACTAAACAATTTCAAAAATGGCTATATGATACATAATATATTAATGTAAATAGCTACTATGATGCTAATAGATGCATCAATAAAATCCAGCTAGAAGTTATCCAATATAGAACAAAACTGTGCAACAAAATGCATACATTTTGAAAATAAAAACAAAGATACCATACTGGACTTTTACAATTATCGATTTCATCAAAAGGGAGAAGCAAAGAATAAATTCATAGTATTATTGCATACATCATGCTTAAAAGAAGAATTTAGAACTCGAGCATCACATCTATTGAAAACACAGATTGTTACTGTGCACATTGTTATTGATTCATCAAAATGATTCTAAAATTTTGGAGTTGTTGCTGGATGTCCACGTTTTGCACTTGCCGTTCCTATTCGAAACTAAGTTCATATAGGTAGGCCCTAAGTAAGCATCATGAATAATGTCTTTGCTTCTACAAATTTGAAACCCTAATCTCCATTATATTAAGCGTTTGTAATAGACACAAAAATCACAAAAATGATTTGTTGTACGTTGGAATTAGAAAGGGTAAGCTCCTAACCGAGAAATAAAAATAAAAAACAAAAACACCATGGATGTTCTCATGCTTTGTTTACACTCCCAAATTCTTCGTTAAAACATGACTTTAGATCACATGAGGAAGAAGGAAATGACAAGCAATAATAGGATATCAGAGCATCAACATCACCAATGACCTCATTGCACCTTCATGATGGCAACATGAGTAGTTCTTCAGGGCTGGATAAGTTTTATTTTTTTTGCCATCTTCAAGATTTGGTAGGTAGATGCACAACATAGGGTTTATTGTTGTACCGAAATAAAATTCAAGGTGCAACAAAGAAGGCAACCATTGAAATAGTAGGAGTAGATTGATGGTGCTAGTGGAAAGAGCTCATCCACTGATGAGAAACAAAGCAACAACAACGTGACTCCTCCTCCATCATTGCTAGTGCAAATTTAGATAGAAAATTTGCAATGACTACCAAAGGCATGACTGTGAGACTCTAATAGCTAAGGATTTAGGAGTGTGTGCAGTAAAAGGGGCAACAAAGGTGGACAAGCAGCAACTAATGATGGTGCTACAACATAAGACAAAGGCCACATAGCTTCTAGCATGAAAGCAATGAGGACTATGTGGACCTTCACAGGGTTACACATTAACATGAATGTATCGACACAGAAAGCCCTAAGGCCACATAGCCTTATTTTTATTGTAAATATTATTAGCATTACCATGTATAAGATGATCATTTTTAAACATCAAAAGGAGGTTTTTATGGTTTAAAAGTAGAATTTACAAACATTTGACAATTACGACTTTATTTTGTATGGGGATTTAAAATTTTTTCAAGAAAAATATAACTTCCTATGGAGGTTACAACTATATCACCTTGATATTTGTGAGGTTGTAATTACCCACAAGACACTTGTGAACTAAGGCATGTATTTCTCTAATTTTTGTAACTTTCTATGGCTATCTTCATGAGATATTTGTTGCCAAGAAAACACTTGGCAATTGTAGCTCAAATTTCTGATAACTTCCTATGGAAGTTATAACTTCTAAGATGGTTATAAATTAATCCCTTAGATATTTGTAATACCCATAACTTCTCATGATTATTGTAACTACCCTAAGGACACTATAAAAGGGCCTTAATTCAAATTCTTTGTTTTAATCTTGTGAATTCATTTCTTCCCATTTTTTTTAGTTACCTAGCTATTAGTTTAGATAGTATTATGCTTGGAATTTAATTTTGGGATTTTTTCTAGGCTGTTTTTATAGCTTTGTTTTTGCACAATATTATACGTCTATTAATATTTGCCATAAAAGAGCTTAGGTTGTTGAAAAACCTCTAGAGTAATTTAATAGTAATTTGTTAACAAAATTGCCTATTTTGAGCATAAAGAATCTAGGAAAATCTTTGGAATTTTGAGACAATTGAAATAGCTTCATGGTTTTAAAGTGTATTGCCTTGATATTTCAATCCTAAAATTATCAAAATTTTTTGATGACTCTGTTGAATGCAATCCTTGACAACTATTAACTAGCCAAAATAAAAGGTTGTACTTTGTCATTTATGAAGCATTCTTGAAAGTGTAATAAGATTTTTTTTTATGAAATTGCTTTTTGAGCTCAGATGTTTGGACAATTTGTAGTTAGATTGAATTAGAATAGCTTTATTGCAAAGTGTTTCCTCGTGTCAATTTATCTTGCTTAAATATTTGACATTTCACACAAATCTTCTTTCTTTTCTTTTGCTTTCTAAGTCCATTGAATCTTGCTCTATTTCTAGTTTTGTTGTGGAACTTTCTCTCTAGGGGAAATTAGGAGTACATTGGCAGAATTGTGCTAAAATGTTTTTTGAAAATTTTATTTGTTAGAAGTAACTTGCTATAGGGACTATATAAACTAAGTGATTGGACAAAATAGGAATCTTCAACAACTCACAGTATTTGACAAAGATAGCTAAATTTCTTTTATAATAGCCAATTATAGTTTCATAAATAACCCAACCATTTCAACATTCACAACAACAAACACATATTCATGATTAGTTCATTTCATAACTACTTAGTCTACTTGTAAGTATCTGGGCCTTGGTATTGCCATATGCCAACAAGCATCTAAACCTTTTTAGAAGACCACTTTCATTTCCTATGACCCTAAAGTCACAAGACTTGGAGGCCTCCAACATTGGCAATCCCAAATGATCACCAAAAATAACTTACATCATTGCTTTTTTAAAAAAATATTCCTATTCTTCCAAGAATCCAAAATTTCTCTTGGCAAAATCAAAATGTTACTCATAAATTTTCAATCATGCTTCCACTACGTACTTTATTACATGAAATGCCTTTTGTTGTTGGTCTCTACTTACACTTTCATATCTTTTTCAAAATGTTGGTTGAAAATACTTATTTTTGATGTTTGTTGTTACCTACAAAACTTATGCAAAACTCTGATAAATGATCCAAATCCATGGTCCAATACCAATTTATCACACCAGAAAATTATATCTAAGATAATGCATGCTTAAATTTGGAAAAACTTAATACTTGTGCATGTGATGTTATAATGCTTATAACTTAAGAAAAATAATCACCATAAGAATTATAAAATTGAATTAAGTGCATGATAAAAGTAGAAATTCAAATTGGTGTACTTGAAGTAGCATTTCCATAACAAAAAACAAAGGCTCATGATTGAATCTCATAATAATGACAAAACCATGATCTCAAAGAAGAGTTACAATATTCATCAATACATAACTTTAAATACATGATGTTCATCATAACATAGATCTCAACAAAAAAAACTATATGTAAAAAAAAATAGAAAACTCCATTGATCATGCTCCCTCATCACCAAGCGTCTACCTCCTACCACTAGAATCTACATACAAACATGCAAAATGGGTAAAAAAAAAAAAAAAAACTTCTAGTAGACCCAGTTACCGCAATGCACTAGGAATAAGCTATAGGATGGAATCATGTGCTTCACAAGAAAACCATTTCAAGATCCATGAGCTTAGAAGCTAGAAACATAACCAAAATCCTAATATCTAGAGAATGTCAAAAAATAGGTAAACCAAGGATACACTAGAAATCAATCACCTATAAGGACTAACTGGTCCACAAAGGTCTCACCTATCTTGGATGTTGTTGGTGATCCTTCTTAAGGATTGGTTGATCAATCCTTACTTGATCTTGGATGAATCTAATTCAAAAGTAATTCCATATTGCTCATTGCTTGAACAATTACAAGGTGAGTAGGTAATAGTTGTTTAAATAATTTCTTCATAATGCTTGCTAATTATCATACCCTATGCATAATCATAGGTAACATGGGTCAAGTATGGTAGCTAACCCTATCATCCACAATGCATATCAATTAAAACACATATTATGCCTCTTGGGGTACAATTGTAGGTGATGTGAATCAAGTACTAGGTGCCAACTTAGACTTCTCACAATGCCTACAATTTATAATCTTGTTGAATATACAATCAAATAGTTGAGACACTAAAGAACATCTAAATATGAGAATTAGAGTTCAAGAATGGTTGAGAGGTTGTGGAAATGATACAAAATTGTTGAAAATGATAAACCACGAGTTTAAAATGACTTACAGTTACAAGTAGATGATTGAGCATGACCTATTATTAATTTGTGGCAAAAATCATGATATTGCCACAACCCATGGAACTCATTGCTGCTCATTTCTACCTAACTAGGACTCATGATTTGGTTGTGGGGAACTCCATAACTTAGAAATGCACAACTCAAATTAGGTTTATGACCACTTGTAAGACCATAACCTATGGTCCAATTGTGATTTAGACCATGATCTCAACATGACCTATGGTCTATGTCGGTACATTCACCATGCGTTTTGGTGGCAAGAAATGCCACTGTAGATATGTTAAAGAGCACTAGAAAAGACCAAGAAAAGGGTATGCAATGACATTGAGATTACATCTTAAATATTACAAGAGTTTAAACCACATAATAAATGGTATAAATAAGGAATTATAAAACAATAAATGATGCGTCAAATTTATAAGAAGGAGACAAAGCTTGAAACTAGTAGTTCTACTATCATAGTTCATGAGACCTATAAAACATAAGGTTAGATTCATTGAAGTAATAAAATGATATTAATATCACCAAAAAAGAAGATTAACTAAAAATAATGAAAACATAAAGCATGTAAAATACAAACCCTAGCTTAATACATAATACTTAGATTTATCAAGTCAATGTAGAAACATTAGGTCACAATAGCATTGCCGTAGATAAATTCAAGAAGATTTAGGAAAGCTAGGTAAGATCTTAGTGTGTTTTAGAAAAGTCTACATTTGCTTAAGAAGACATAGAATCTAGCTTACGTAAGTTTTATAAAAACATAATAGTTTTCCAAAATATTTAATTGCCACTTCACAACATTTGCCACCATTATAACAAATAGTTCTTAGTAAGAAATCAATAATTTCTAGATAAAATTCCAAAAAGCTAAATAAATTCATAATTTATAAAAAGGTGAACTTCATCAAATATTTACTAAATATTTTTAAAATAATTCTTAAATCAAATACTTAGAAGGTTGTGATATCAAATCTTCAAGAAGTTTTTATAATTAACAAAAGCCATAAGCCAATCATTAGGTTAATCAAAGAATAATTGATCATAAAACAAAGTTTATGAACATGAGATGTTATATTTTAGGTTCTTGACATCAAGAAAGTTGGAAAATACTAACTATTTTCAATGGTTTGAATCCTCGGGCCCAAGGAAAAATAAAAAATTGGAAGGTTAAAGAGTACAATAAAGTGTTGGTGTTGGCTACCAGCTTGATGGTCAACATCAAACCCTGGAAGTAACAGAAGAATAGAGCATAAACAACTCATGGCAATAAGAAGCCTAGAAGAAGATTCAATGGTTTCAAAAGAAGAAGCTCTAGTGGTAGCTTTAGGGGACTATGCTCTACCATTACTATAGGTACCCAATCTTCTTACTTAGGGAATGAAATGTGTTAAGCTCTTGAAGAGAAAAAAATGTTTATGGATAAGAAGCCATGTTTTGAAAGTCCTATGAATAAGCCTCAAAGGTGTAATTACATAATATGATTTATCTATTTAAGGAATCATATTACTTGAGATTGTCAACAAAATTGGAATTAGAGACCTCGTGGAAGGGGACCGAATGGTGACTGAAGGTTGAATGATCTTGAATATTAGTCTTAAATTTAATTGTAAGTAACTAAGATTAACAAAAATATATAGTATATCAAAACTTTGGATGTGATGAAGTAGATTGCTTGAACGCTAGAATTAGTGCAATAAAATGTATAAGGAGAAAAAATGAAGCAAAAAATCATCTTGTACTTAGCTAAGATGGTTCTAGTACATTTTTCAACAAATGTAGTAAATGTGTTGGTTGACATAAGTAGCAGCCATAGTTATTGATTGCCAAAAAATGGTTGCATTCTAAATTTATGAGTGGAGTTGATCTCAACATTCTACAAGTTGTTCAATTTCTACCCAATTGATGAGCGATGAGGTATCCCTACGCTCAACCATATGAATACGAGCGTACATGCATGATATAGTCAAATTCCAAGGACTAGGTGCGTATGCACCTTTACAGAACCCGGACGGGTTAGTCAATCATTGTCTTCCCAAGCTTACTTGTATAGCGCAATTGTATGGTTAAGTAATCTTGAGGTATATGATTTTTATATATTTTCTGATGTTTTATGTCCTGGTGCTACAAAGGGAGAAGTGAACTAATTAAGTAACTAATTTAATTTAACTAATCGACTACGCCCTAACTAGTCCTAACACCAGCATCCATTCCCACTTGTTGTACACATCCGGAACTAGTGCAACACTACTAGAATTACCAAACACTAACTGTTACTGGTTACCAAGTGTTCCATGCATGCTCGAAGTGGTCGTACTGAGTGTGCTTACTTGGGAGAGTTAACAAGGTGAGGGAGACATTAATTAACTAAGGAAAGCATTAAATAATTCTAAATAACATTAAATAAGCTACTCTAAATGCTACAAGGTTGATCAAAAAGTTCGTCTTTATTTCTGACCACAAGGTGTGCTTAGGTACACAATGCTCGAATAAGGATCCGTTCACTTTATGACTCCTCCTGTAGGCACTCAGAAATAATTCTAACTCTGAGAAGGGAAAAAGGCAAGAGTTCGGGTAAGGGACTAAGACTAATTAACTAACTATTGCCAAACCAAGTGCACCCACCTCTTATTTATAGGCGACAAGACATGACCCAATATTGGATGTTTGATATTGCTTGTAAGGCTCTAATATCATGTACCCGATATCACGGATGTGATATCACAACCTTGATATCATGGCTCATCATACCCCCATGACTGAATGAAAAATCGTCCTTGAGTTTCTTACAAAATATTGGGAAGGTATGGGATTATTAACTGAATGAGAACTGACAGTGATAGGGAATAACAGACTCAAAGTGCCCAGTGAATGGATCAACAAACATATGACAACATTGGTGTTCCTACCCATTGTGGTGAACATTGTACATAGATGACATTTAGACCCTCATCCGACAGCTTGAAGAGAAAGATAGAGAGAAAAGAAAATGAGGTGCGTTATTGTCGATATTAGAAATGTGCATTCTGTTGTTTGTCCATAGCCACATGACCAACCTTGTTCCTTGTGTAAACACTCCAGCTCCAGTCCATCCCGAGTGCTTCCTCCTATCCTAGTCCATTATTTGTGTAATCGCCATATGCACACACAACATAATCATGAATTAGCAAGGATAGATAAGCCATAATGCAGTTGATAGCTTGCCTCGATATAAGTGCATTGGATGGGTTGTGGGTATGGCAGATATTAGGTTAGAGGTTTTTAATTAATAACTACCCAAGGTGTAGAGGTGAGATAGGTAATTGAATGAAAAAATTTGTAATAGGGCCCCCATGACTAAGAGCAAACCTCTGATAGCAATAGGGTGGAAATACTGTAGGAACAAGAAAGATAAGAGAAATAACAATGGTGAAGCCAATAAAATGGATGTCATGGATGGGGATGAAACGAGAAATGGTTGATTGCAAAGAATGTTTAAGGAAAAGAACTTAATAATTGTACAAAAAAGGAATGCCAGTGGGTCCTCCCCAAAGCAAGCCCATGCCTTTTATGCCCTGATAGATCTGCAACCCAAAGAGTCTATAGGCTCTTGGAATGACATATGGAAAAAATGGTTAAGAACATACTCACAAGAGTTTCTCGAAGACTAACAATGTGTTAACCAAGACATAGACTAATCATAAAATTGGCAATGAGGTGGAATATGGGAGGAAATATGGAAGGAGAGGAGGAAATGGAACGGAATCCCAAGAGCAAGGTTGTGTAAAGTCCCGTGTGTATTATATGGTTAAGGTGACTGAATAGAATTCATTCCAAATCTAGACTCAAACCAACCACATCCAGTGACCTTGCATCAACACAATTGACCAACCCATCCTCCTGAAGCAACAAGAATGCATCCATTGAGTCACCACCATTTCAAGGAGAGAAAGATAGAGTAGTAGGAAGTGAGAAAGGGCCTTAGTTAGAGGGAACATTTAGGCATGGGTAACATGTCTTTCTAGTGCCATAACCAATGCTTGTAGCCCATATTTCATTATTATGTTTAAGGGGTGTGCTTTGAATTCTCACCAGTTTTTTTCTCCTTTTTTTTTGTTTTCTTTGCTTCTTTTTTTTTATCATGAGAACCATACCATGCAAAGACTTATTTGATTCATTCGACTTCCTGATGTTTGGTCATTGGCGGAATGGTGAAAAACCCATGAAAAGCATCCAAGTACCTAAGAGAATAGCCAGCACAAGTGCGTCGAATCCCCTTGAAGTCACACCCTTCTCAACCATTGAGTCTTTCCTTGGTTTGAAGAATACCAAGTCACCAATTCATTAATAAGTTTATTTAGAAAAAGGGACAGTACATTTCCAAGACAAGGGAGACCATAGAGTTGAATGGAGGAATGGATGACATGGACTCATTGCCTGTTTTATCAAAAGAACCATATCTTAATATTAACATTGAAAGTCAAAAGTAAAAACCCAACATTAACAATCAACACCGTTATAGTACAATCCACCATCATGAGCACTTATTGTATGACGAATGAAAGTAAATCAAACAAATAAAGAAATAGTAAAAATGGTAATGATGGTGTAAACCAAAAAAAAGTAAATATGAAAAAATGTGTAAAAAAAAATGTGTAAAACAAAAATGTGTAGAACAAAAATGTGTAAAAAAAAATACAAAAAGAGCTAAGGGCTTAGAATGGTTAGCATTGATGGCCACCTCCCCCATGACTGAGTTGGAGGAAGAAGATTTGAAATAGCGAGCAGAGTTGTCCACCAACAGAGGTAGTATTGGTATTGGTTGTTCTAGGCTCATGGAAAGGTTTGGTTTGTTGGATATTGACCAACAATTTCTTATCTGGGCTATCAGGTTTGTAAATCATCATGGCTCCTGAAGGAAAAGTTGCATAGATAATATAAGGTCCTTTCCACAACATTTGAAATTTAGTGCGTTGTAGCATGTGTGTGAGGTTCCAATAAAGAACCTTATCTCTCAGTTGGTACTTAACTTTTCTAATTTTCAGGTCATGACATCATTTATTAAAAGCCTTGTGCAATTCATTAGATGATAGGGTGACTAATTGGTTCTCATCTAGCAAGTTAAGGTTCATTAACCATTCTTTTCATGCTAGATTAAGGTCAAGCTTGAGATCACACATCATAGATAGTGTACAAAGTTTTGCTTGAATAGGAAGTGTTGGGAGTTTTTTGTACACTAACTCATAGGGAGAGTAGCCTATAGGGAGTTTCCATGTGGAATGGTATGCCCAAAGAGCATCGTTTAGTTTGGTGCCCCAGTCTCACCTATATTTGCTAATGGTTCATGTTAATATTTTCATAATCTTCCTATTGGTGACCTTGACTTGATCATTCGCTTGAGGATGATATGGTGTAGTCAGTTTATGCTCGACTCCCACGTGTTGCCTCAATTTTTGAAAAGTTGCACCTATAAAGTATGTGCCATTGCTAGAAATAAGTGCACAAGGCATACCAAACCTGTTTACGATTTGCTATTGAATAAATCGTGTAGCGGTAGATGATGTACAGTCCATAACAGTAGCTGCTTCTACCCATTTTGTAAAGTAGTCAATGGCAACGATAATGTAAGCTTTTCCATTGGACATTGGTGTAATAGGCCTCATAAAATCAATTCCCCATATATCGAAGAGTTCTAAAGGTTGAATCCATTGTTGTGGACCCTCCATCCTAGTAGTCATTTCCCCATCACGTTGGTAGTGCTCACAAGATTGGATGAAATGATGAGTGTCTTGGAATAGTGTAGGCCAATAATATCCTGCAAGAAAGATTTTAATGGTTGTTTGTCTCGTGGCATAATGACCCCCACAAGGACCCTTATGAGCATCTTGAAGAACTCGTAATTGATCTACATCAGGAACACACCATCAGACCAAGCCATTGGGACATACCTTATAAAGGTGTTCATTGATTTCCATGAAATATTTGGCTTGGTGAAGAAGCTGCTATTTATTTTTAGCATCTAATTCTTGTGGTGTTTCTTGTGTAAGGAGATAGGTAAGAATGCTACTATACCAATTTATTTCCATGGTTAATTGATTATTTACTACACTTGCAAAGAAAAATTCATTAGAAAAGTGATCAGAATGTAGATATTCATCCTCTTTGTTATTCCATCTTAATTGAGATAAATGATCAACAAAAACATTCATGGTGCCTTTACAATCTATCATTGTAAGATCGAATTCTTGTAAGATTACGAGCCATCATATGATGTGAGGGCTCATCATTGGTTTATTCAGTAGGAACCGAATTACGCTATGGTCTGTGTGTACAAATATCTTATAGCCCAATACATAGTGCCTGAACTTATCTAGTGCAAACACCACAACCATTAATTCCTTTTCTATTATAGTGTAGTTGAGTTGTGCAGCAACAATACTTTGACTTGCATAGTGAATGTAATAGGGTCATTTCTGGTCATCTAACTATGTAAGTATGACTCTTAAAGCAAAGTTCGACACGTCAGTAATTNATTTGATCATTCCTTGGACACACTAGCTATTATAGAAGATTCATAGCTGAATAAACCAACGATGAGCCCTCACATCATATGGCTCGTAATCTTACAAGAATTCGATCTTACAATGATAGATTGTAAAGGCACCATGAATGTTTTTGTTGATCATTTATCTCAATTAAGATGG
>MNCI01020368.1:251672-265140 GCA_015680685.1 Gnetum montanum | reverse complement strand
GTGTGCGCGCCCTCGATCAGATCGAATGGTACCAAAAACAGCAACGGCAACGACATCGGCATGACATCAACAAGCGCCCTATCAAAGAAGGTGACCTTGTGCTTAAAGCCATTCAGGAACACCCGAAAAAATTCTCAGCCAACTGGGAAGGGCCTTACGTGGTCATTAAAGCATTCGACAATGGTGTATTCAAGCTCGCCGACATGGAAGGAAATGAGTTTGCCAATTCGACAAATCATTTATACCTAAAATCGTTCTACGTCTGAACACAAACTCAGGTACGCCAAAGTCCTGGAATTACAACTATAAACTGATACCACAGAAAAGTCCTGGAATTACGACTATAAACTGATACCACAGAAAAGTCCTGGAATTACGACTATAAACTGATACCACAGAAAAGTCCTGGATCATGACTTGAAACTGATACCATAGTGTCCGCAAGGACAATGAACAAGCACCCGTCCGGCATGACAGTAAACTGCCACAGTCCTAACCGTTCGGGTCCGCTAAGACTATAAACTAGCTTGTCTCTCCATAGTCCGCTAAGACTAGAAACTGGCAATGTAACGTCCACCACGACGCTAAACAGGCAATGTCCAACGGGTTATGACATAAAACTAACCCATGATAGTCTGCCAGGACCATAAACTGGCAAGTTCACTTCCGGCACATCAATTCGCCGCCATGATCATCCATCAAGCTTCACTGCATCGCCCGTCATCAACTGCCCTTATCAGCTACTATTATCTACATACAGTGCTTGCTGTCCTTCAGCATCTCTGTGCCATCGGCCGTCGTGTAAGTCTAAGCTCATCTATTTACTTGTGGTTTTTCTTGTCTCCTCGAAGTTTTGTTTGCAGGATGACACCCAGAAGTTTCGCACAAGAATGCATTTCGTCACGAGCAGCAAGATAAGACAATGTTCACAGCATACCCGGCGAGACTAAATCAAACCATTCACCAATACATCCCCATTCATCGATAAATTCCCTACCCTTTCACCAGTGCATTTTATTCAGCCACAGCCTTGACACATCCAGTATATTCAAAACAATGAGCACACTGTGGCACACTGCAAAATGTTACAGTAGTTGCGACACACAGCCTGACACCTGAGCATGAATACAAGATCAAAAAAAAATTGAGACCTCTGGCACTTTCCATACAAGCCCCAGGCGGGAAGGCAGGTGTCTCAAAACCAAGCACTCATGTCCAAACCGGTCAAGAAGCATCCAGTTGCATGGCTTTGGCGCCCCGCCAACAGGTTCCCTCTGAACATTAAACATGGGCCCTATTCTCCCAAAGAATGTAATACACCCTCCCGTGGTTTTGACCTCGCCAACAAGTTCTCTTAAAAACTAACCAAGAGCCTTGTTCCGCCAAAGGATGCACACCGCGTGTCTACACTCCGAGTCTGCTAAATCTTGGCTATTGATAAGGATCAGCATGCCACATACCCAAGCATTCCTTGTTCACAACATAATTCCTCAAGTAGTCGTCACTCCCCACAATCTCTTTCCTCCCACCAGCTACAAATTTTCACTCACCCAATCCCATGCACTAGTGAACACGGTGCGATGACGTCTCGTCAAGTCGCAGCGGGCAATGCCTTTATCAAGTTGCTTGTGGTGTTTTGCGCTTCTTTGTCGACGCTTCTCGGGTCGATTCCTCCAAGCATCAACAAAGAGGGGCCAATGAAACACCACAAAATTCAGAGCTCAGTATTTGTCAGACACCAAGAAGGACCTTAGGACCCATGAACGACATCGGCTGCATGAGATGTGACATACGGCAACCTTGGGGATCACAATGCTTAATTTTCACTAAGTGTGCAGTACCAGCATATACGCCCGGCATATACGCCCAGCAGTACCAGCGTATATGCCCTACATGCACGCCTGACACTCCTAGCGTATACGCCCCAACGTGGACATCCAGCCCACACGCCCGGTGTACACGCCTCACCTGTACGCCACAGATGCACACGTCCGATGATGAAGTCTCAATGACAACATGAAGATAACACCAAAGAGCAAGGATTGAAGCAAGTGGACATCCTTTAGCGTATACGCCTGACATCCTCCAGCGTATACGCTCTGCACCAGCAGCGTATACGCCCTGCATCCGCCAGCATATATGCCCGACGTATACGCCTAGCGCAGCATCTCCACCCAAGTTCATACGCCCGCCTCATTCAGCGTATATGCCGCCTCACATAGTGTATACGCCCAACGTATATGCCCGACAGATGTAATATATTGTATTTCTGTAAAGTATGTGCACCCGGTCAACGCGTCATGTGTGTCCTAACCCGAGTCTAGTGTAACAACCTGTATATAAACCCCGATTTCCCACTTCACAAGGGTCGGTTGGCAAAATCCCGGAGCACACCAAAGAACATTTACACTGCGCACAAGAGCTGAAACCATCTTACACTGGAGAGCCCTGTACGCCGTACACACAATCTCTACACTCCGCCTGTCTTACGAACCAGCCGAGTCATTCCTGCATACGCCGGGGTTTTTTGTCCACCTTGTGTCCCTCACGACTGCGTTAGACTGGTGCACTGTACTTTGACTCTGTAATACCATTGTTTACATTTGCAGCACAAGATTGTTTACATTTTATAGTTTTACGTCAACTTGGCCCACGCATTCTGTTCACGCTCGTTTACACTCACGCTCTGTTCGCATTCGTTTTACGCTGTTTACGCTTTGTTCACCCTCGCTACATCGTTTACGCATAACCCAGCGTATAGCACTTTGCGTATGCACGGGGAAATCCTTGTCTGATCCGCCTGCAGACCACCCAAGGTACTCTGCCTTCGTGCATTCCAGCTCGCCCTCAGGCGAAGGCAGGGTCTTCTATTCTCGTCCTACGATCTCACGGTCTCTGTTTTCCTTCCAGCCGGAGACCGACGATTTCAGGCGGTACATACTTGCCTTCATGTTGCATTTTACTTGGAAGGTTTGGTTATGCTCTCGCCAGAATTGAGAGGCACCTATTCATGGATCTTAGTGCTGAAATATCTACTTTCCTACAAATTTTTGAAATTATGTCGTGATGTTTGATTTTGGATATTATCTAAAGATTATTAATCTTTTATATATCCCTCTTGAAACATGTTTGGGTAATTTATCCTTTTTGCTGCTATTCAAAAAGGGGGAGAGTAGTATGGTTATATTTGAATGATCACTAATCCATTTTCTTAAGTTTTGAACATCATAAAAAAGGGGGAGATTGTGGAACTTTTAGTGTGTTTTGGTGTGTATCAAAACATTAAGTAAAATGGAGACAAAGGTTGTATGATTATTATGTGTGTAGGACTATGTATATGTGAAACTAAGATGAGCTAAAGCCTACAGAGAGGATAAGGAACGATCTGTTGGAAGCTCAAAGGAGGAGGTCATCCACATGATCTTTAAACAAATATTCAAAGAATGTGGATGAGGACCAGATACTATATAAGCAAAGTTATCATTATTGATGGGATGCGATATCACATGGGCTGCAAGGACGCGATATCACATACGTGATATTGCATCTCTCCCTGCGATATCACGTACGTGATATCGCAGCCCGTTGCCAGTTCTATAAATAAGAGGCGACTTTCCCTTGTTTGCAGATATAGAGTAGATTGTAGCCAAACTCTGGCAGTTTGATCCCTCCAGAGATGGATTATTTTCCAGTGTATGCCCGTAGTGTGGTGATTGTAATTGTACAGCATCCTTTATTCGAGTGTGATGTACTTGGACAAGCACATGACCGGAAATAAAGATCGAGATTACTTCATCATTGCAGCATTTACTTTGTTATTTATTTAATTAATTTTTATTTACTACTTTCCTAATTAGTTTCTCTCACCCTTAAACTCATGTTAGAAGGTGGAATGAGTATGACTTGATTACGAGCATTTAAGTATGACTACTTGGTAACCCAGTAGCGTACCTGGGATCTGCGCTTGGTAATCCCAGTGGTAGTCATGCACGAGGTCCAAGATGTGTACGGGTAATCAAAGAACAGATGCTCATCGCACTTAGGCTAGATTAGATTTTCTTACCCTTTCCTCCTAGCTTAGTTAATATTACCTTCCATTGCCTTCAGGAGTAGCATTAGATTAGGAACACATCATACACCTCACTCTCGACTAAACCATACATGACAAAGCTAATACTAGTCCAGGTGGGAAGATAGCGAATTGCGACCTAAGGTTAGCTATCTAGGTGCCACAACTAGTTTATCTGCGATGTTTGACCGGATCGTGCGTGAAAACACTCGTATTCGTATGGTTGAGTGTAGGGATATCTCACCACTCATCATTGGCGTCGTTGCCGGGGACGATGCTAGTTATCTAGATTAGTTATATCATACAAGGTCACTGTATAGGAATTAACTATATATCTCTTAGGAAGAAGAAATAATTATAAAAATTCACACGTAAATTCACACACAACTTTACAACAATGCCTCTCCTACAAGATTACAATAATGCCACACTTAGTGAGGAAGTTCATTGGAGAACCAATGAACTATATGACGATGACGATTGGAGTATACAACCTAAAGTGGGGGTTTCTTATAAACATGAACAAAAGCAACGTCATCCCAACACACGAAAGCATAACTTACCCGATGACGATGAACCCCCATTGGCCACTACAAGCTTAACGCAAATACAAGTGGTTGTTTGAATCTCACGTAGGCATCGTAAAGAATTCGTCTACCCAGGCTTGAGTTAAATAACTTTCCTACTTTTTCAGGAGGCTATGACTTAGATCCACAACAACACTTACTAGCCTTCTACGATGCCTGCACATGGAACAACATTGATAACAGTTGGCAAAAACTTAAGCTCTTCCTGATGACACTCGTTGCCAAGCAAAAGTATGGTATAGATCGTTAAAACCAAATTTAATACGATGTTGGTCAAAAATGGTAGAAGTCTTTAACGAAAAATATCAAAGCTACACAAGAGTGTTANGAGGAAAGGCTAATGTACCATATCATTGATGGGCTACGTAATGAAACAAGAGAGACCTTAGGAATGTATGCCCAAGGTCAATTATATGAATTACGAACCCATTAAGTCCAAGAGCTTATTAAGCAGGTAGCAAAAGAAGAAGGAGAATTAGCTAGATGGGAGAGTGTTGAAAAACATCAACGGGACCAAAATCTCAACTTAACAAAGGTCCATGATCATAAAAAGGAGAAATCAACCAACCTTAAGGTGGAAACATCATCTTTGCCAACACAACCAACATTAGAAGAATTCGAGGCAAAGATCAATAAGATGTTGGAATGGACGTATCAAAAGTGTGGAGAATTTATCAACATTATTGGAGATAGAGTTTTGACAACCCAAGAAGCAAGACAAAATAGTAGACAATCGGAAATAAGGGATAAGGAAAATAAGTGCTCAACTGTCAACCATACATATGAATGCAACATATGCCTGTATGATCATCCCAAAGGCTAATGCCCAATCTTGTCACATTTACATGAGCATTGGGGAAACACGTTACATCCAGAGTTCGTATAGAGATACTGTGTTCGATCATAGTGGAAAAAATCCCAGTCATGGGGGAGACCACCACTAGACTAGAGACACCCTTCATATCATCCGAACTCAAACGCTTATCTTGTTCAACATCCTATTTCTCCAACTGGGCCACCACACTTTATCTCACCACAGTACTATTCTCCATAATACTATTAGCCCATACCTCCAATACAACCACCATCTTGTGCATCTTATACTCCTCCTAACTTTCAACATTTTCATCCTTTCCCTCCTTCCACATCACCACCAATTGTTCCTAAGGTATCTGCACCACCGCAACAACCCACGAATGCTACTTGTGCTACTACTGCCAATAGCAGTGAGAAGCCTCAACAACATCAAAAGTGCCCCTTCTTTAAACATAGTCGTAAGAAAGGAAAACACAATTATGAGGCCACTACATCCTCCAACTCAGCACAAGCTCAACACTGTGCTGCACCCTTATCCTCGAATCCAACAGCTCATGTAATTTCATTAAGGCCATCACCTAACACTCCAACAACCATACGGCCCAATGCACAGAACCATGGGAGGCATCATTCTAATCCTTGCATACCATCTAATGGTCCCAAATATCATAGTGGGTCAACTTGTTATCTGGGAACTACATCATACAAACTGCTCCACTATGCTCATTATAATCAAGTGTGTGAAACCCGATGGGGTAAGTATGACCGAGCTCCAATATTTCCAAGATGCAAGGATCCCCGTCGTCAATTATTAATCCTTGCTATCCTTAACCATTTAGCTATGAGGGATATCCCTCATTCTAATAACAAGCAGGATTAATAAATAATCTTTTCATTTTCTTTAATTTTACAACTTTTTGTTTTCCAGTTTTTCATTTTTCAATTTTTTGTTTTATCTTTTTATCTTTTTGTGTTTTTGTCTTTTTACATTTTTGTAAGTAATATCATCTATGAATAAAACACTCATGTGGATCATTGGTTGAGGTGTGTTTTATGTTATTAAGTCTCGAACGATCAATTATTTTGATAGTGAGCCCATTACATCCACTCATCCATTCTACAAATAAGAGGTTTTGTTCAAGGGTACAGTGATATTCTTGATATTTCTAATAACTTAAAATTAATTTTATGTTCATTGTACCCAGAATGAAGAAGGATGGACCAAGAGGGAATGCTTAGGGTGTGACATCAAGGGGATTTGCGGATTCTCTTTGGTGACGTCTGTGGAAGTTGTCATGCAACATGGTTGTACTAAGATCCTTGTAGATCTAATGAAAAATGGGAGTAAGAGTAATCAAAAGGGCACTCAAAAATCCAATGCTATTTTATGGGGTCCCACTGGAAAGACATGCACCCATGCTTGAAGGTTGGCAGCTTCTCTGGATTCAGTATTCAGTAAAAAGAAAAAAAAGAGAGAGAAAAGAAAAAGAGAAACAAAGTGCCATAAAAAAATCACTTCTCCCTTGAATAAAACACCAAGTGATTGTACGCCTTGTTGTTATGGTACTCTCATAGTTTCTCATCATGGGATGAAACAATGCGATGTCACTGATTAGAGGACTGGACTTGGTCCTGATCTTGGAACGATGGGTTAATGACACATTAATCATGCTTTATACACAGGATTCACTGTGCCCTGCGTCAGTTACCTCATGTCCTAATCTCTACGATCCCTTTCTATAGTTCATCTCATCTCACTGTTCGTGTAATTGTAGCTTGTGTCCCATGTAGCATAGAATTTTCATCTCATTCCAGTGATATTTACATGTGTGTGTTTTGTGGAGTTAGTGTGTATTACATTTAACCCTTCTAGTGCCCACGGACACTTTACGTGTGGTTACACAAGGGAATTATAGGTTGGAACCTACTTTGGGGAGATTCCACTTGTGTAATCTTTTGTAATCTTCACTTATGACATAGCTCACACACACCATTTCTCACCCTTAGCTTATTTTTCCTAACATTCTTTCCCTAATATTATCCTTCTGAATTTCAATGTTCCTATGTACCAATACATACCCTTTTTCTTACCACCCAAGGTTTTATTGATCAAATTCACATCATCATCATTAATGGTGCCTTTTGAATTAATGAAATTGCCCTAGAACATCTTGATCATAGTCAATGTCCTCAATTTCCAACGTTAATTTCAAGAAAATCATTTAAAAAGTTGGTATTTTCATGGTGCCTCATGTCACTAGGGACATGATATCATGTATGAAATAGCGCGTCCGATATGATATTGCGTACGCGATATTGCATTCCCGCCGCCTATAAATAGGTCACCCCCTGCAACACTTAACATCATTTTGTCATTCACATGGGGGGAGTTTTTGAAATTTTTCTTTGCAACTTGCGATTCAGTGATCCTTGCTTTTCTAATCATATCTCACTCGCTGGTACTTCGATATTAATTTTGTTTGAACCTGCTTGAACCCGAAGTGTTCAGCTTAGTCGTGGGGGAGGGACACTTGTCGAAAAGTGCCTAACGTTTTTGAAATCTATCATCGCCCAACGAACATCAATTAGGGTAATTAACTATAAAACTTAGAATAATTGTGCCTAAAAATCATTTAACCCTTAGGTATACCGGGAGACTAAAATGGCAACCACCTACGTCACAGGACTCATTATTACATACTTTTGGGCACTATCACACTTGATAACATAAGATCATTAATAAAGGCAAGTAGTAAGGTATAACTTGACTTCAAAAACAACCTCACTAACGTTTGGCTCGTGTGATTGCAGATGGCCCCGAAACGTGGACAACAGGACGATCCTGCTCAAGGTGGAAAGAAAGGATCATGGAGAGGTGGAAGACAAGGTCCTGCCAGATAATATGTAGAATAGGAGGAGCAATCATTCAGCATTCATCAAGATAAACCTCCTACCAAACGGTCCAAGCAGGTAGAAGGAGGAGCTACTGCAATGCCTGAACCGGGACAATAATTCATGTTGCCCCAAGATTGTGTTCAGGTTATCCATGAGAAGTCCACATTCGCTGTGGTGACTGTGGAATTGAACTTTGAATCATTCGCAGAGTTCGCTCCTGAGGCCATTAGGGATCACCTCAAAGGGTCTCCCTTATGGTCTATCCTCTCTGAAAGCAATGCCTAGTACCTAGGAGAGACATACCAATTTTGGCACAATAGGGAGCAAGGCACCACTGTTAATATTTGTGGTGTGATAGTTGACTTCTCTGTGCAGGCCATTTCGGAAGTGTTAAACCTTCCGAATACAAGGCCCTAGGTTGCTCGGTTATCCACCCATTCAGACCTCGATGTGCGAAAGGATTAGGTGGAGAAGGCTTATGGCAGAGATAAAGCATTTGGTGAATTGATGATGGAAGAAAGGGTTTATTTCAAAATTGTAACATATCACCTCTTCCCCACAAAAGGCTTGAAAAGAATATCCATATATGTGGCTAGAGGATGTGTAGTGTTGATGGGAAAGGTTAATGCTAACCTACCCCATCTATATTTGACGGAGATCCTGAGGCGGTTCGAAGAACGAAATACAGGGAAGATGGCGCTGCCTTTCCCTTTTCTTATTAGAAAGCTTTGCCGATGTGCGGGTATTCAGGGATACACCAATGATGTCCTCCGAAAAGCCCAGACTACTTCATATGCTGAATTGCTAAAGGTGCCAGCTCCAAGGAAAAGCACTAGCGAAGAGCTGGGACCAGAATAAGAAGAAGAATAGATGGCTGGACCAAGTCAACCTCCAGCCACGGGTCCTAGCCAACAACAAGAAGTAGGGCCTAGCACAGGCTAGGATCAGCTGCCATCGTCGCAAGACTACAGACCGTTGATGAGCCATCTTAGGGCTATCGCTGAGATGGTCAGTTAGGGAAGTCGTGATCACGCAAACCTCTTCCGTGTCATTGATGATGTCATTCATCCTACAGTTTCATTAGATTGCACAAGGGGGGAGGTGTTCATTCAAATAGGAGGAGGGGAAAGTAGATGGTCACAACAGATTTCAGGAAACACAACATCTTTCCAGGTGCAGTTAGAGACTGGTGAAGGGGCCACTATGATGGTCATGCAACACCAGAATGTCGTAGGAGCTACAAAAGTGATCGTTGATCACATCAAAGAATCCTTCAATGTACCTGGTGTACCACCGGAAGATCTCACAGGAGCACGGGATGCTTAAACTCTAGCTGGAACCTTAATAACTCCTGCGAAACATGAGGATGTGCTTGATCGATTGCTTCAAATAGGAAAATTAATGACATCTCTATTTGACATCCCTCAAGATGTTATAACAATTCAATCAGACCTCATTTCTACAAAGGGGAAGTTGGTCTTATCTGAGATAAGGGCTGAACATGCTGAAGCTGAGGTGTAAAAACTACAAGAGCAGCTCGTGGCCTTACAAGTAGCACAGTGGAACCCTCTGCAATTTGTTCCCACAAACTAGCTAGAAAAATTTAGAATTGAGTAGGTAACCAAATTAATAGAGGAGAATAAAAGGGTGGCTGATGAAAAAGAGAAGGTTGTTTGGGATGCCTCCGCAGCACATGCACAAACCCATGCACATCTTGAGGCACTCAAGGCCTTACAAGAAAAAAACAAGCAGCTGGTTGCAAACAATCTTCGGTTGACCACTATAGAAAAGCAAAAGAATGTTCTTGATGAACACTTTCATCAATTACGAGAATAATTCATTCAGATCAACTAAGACGTAAGCCATTTAGCCAGAAAAAATTGAACCCTCTTGATGGAGGAGGTACGTGCCATTCGTCAAAAGTCAGCGATTGAGATAAGCGCGTGGCAGAACGAGGCTAAACGACATGAAAAGTTGAAGGAGCACTTCCGCGATCAAGTGGGGATGTATAAACAGATCCTTGAAAAGAAAATCCATATGGCCAAGGCCCAAATCAACACTATCAGTGCTCAACACATTCATTGGAGGGCCATATTGGATACCTACGCCTTCACCCACCAAGAAGAAGTTAAGAACCGGGACCTGCAGATTCAGGACTTGATAGAGTACATGGAGTTGGTAAATCTAAGATATGCCAACCTTGCCATGTTAACAGCAAGGTGCTCGAGGTCAGAGCTCGAGTAGTAGGTAGCAACCACCCATGTCAAATACGAAGCAGAATTTGCAGAACGTAAGAAGCTGTTAGAAAAACTAGATGCTGCAAATTCTAAACTTGAGGTGGTGAAAGCCAACTACCAGGGATAAAAAGATGTCGCAACTGACTTGGCTCGATGGCTAACAGACCTTCATGAATACAAGGATAAAGCCAAAGCCTATGAAGAGGAACGATGGGTGTTTGCAACTTGGTATGTCAAGTCCAACCAAATGTTCCCACAACTACCTTGTCCATGGGAGGTTCTAACTTTGTTAAACATTGGAACATTAGCATGGATGGCACAAGACCCTTGGATTGAAGAGCAGAAGCTCCAGGCCATACTTCAATGCCATCAAGCCTCAAAGTTTGGAGCACAAGACAAAGGGAAGGCACCAATGGAGGAGCCACCATCACCAGGAACTACATGAGTTCCAACGTTTTGTAGTTGTAATATATTCTGTGTTGTGTCTTTTATTTTATTTTCTTCCCACACTGCAACATCATCCCATTTCTTTTTGCATCTAATAATCCCATACCTATCCATTGTGTAATCAATGTAACTCGAGGACAAGTTTTTATTCAATCGTGGGGGTATGATGGGACGCGATATCGCATGGGCTGCGATATCGCATCTCTCCCTGCGATATTGTGTACGCGATATCGCAACCCGCCACCAGTTCTGTAAATAAGAGGTGACTTTCCCTTGTTTGCAGATATAGAGTAGATTGTAGCCAAACTCTGGCAGTTTGATCCCTCTAGAGATAGATTATTTTCCAATGTATGCCCATAGTGTGCTAATTGTAATTGTACAGCATCCTTTATTTGAGTGTGACGTACTTGGACATGCACATGACCAAAAATAAAGATCGAGATTACTTCATCATTGCAGCATTCACTTTGTTATGTATTTATTTAATTTTTATTTACTACTTTCCTAATTAGTTTCTCTCACCCTTAAACTCATGTTAGAACGTGGAATGAGTACGACTTGATTACGAGCATTTAAGTGTGACTAATTGGTAACCCAGTAGCATACCTAGGATTTGCGCTTGGTAATCCCAATGGTAGTCATGCATGAGGTCCAAGATGTGTACGGATAATCAAGGAATGGATGCTCATCGCCGTTAGGCTAGATTAGATTTTCTTACCCTTTCCTCCTAGCGTAGTTAATATTACCTTCCATTGCCTTCAGGAGTAGCATTAGATTAGGAACGCATCATACACCTCACTCTAGACTAAACCATATGTGACAAAGATAAGACTAGTCTAGGTGGGAAGACAACGAACTACGATCGAAGGTTAACTATCTAGGTGCCACAACTAGTCCGTCTGTGGAGTTCGACTGGATCATGCATGAAAATGCTCGTATTCGTATGGTTGAGTGTAGGGGTATCTCACCACTCATCAAATATTAAAGCTTGTAGGAAAGACATCTTCCATTCCTGTTAGTGACCTTTAGCTAGTTGTTGCATGAGTTTCAAGAAGGATTTAGCAACACGGAAACTATAAGAAGACTTGATGTGCATTAGGAAAAGTGCAAGCCTTATTGTATTCATTGTACAATCATTTGTAATCATTGAATTCTTTGTTGCTCTTCATTATCTTATAATTTTGGCATTGTAAAGTGTGTTGTACCTAATTTTACAAGGATTAGCAAATTGAATTGCAATCATTCATTATAATTCTTGTTCTTGTTGCCCTGTAGGGTTTAGTTCTAATGAGTAGCAACCCCTACACTCAACCATATGAATCACTAAGGCATCATGCGTGATCTGGTTGAATTCCGTGGACCTATAGTTATCTCGTATACTAGTTTCTTTAAGAAGTAAAATGGCGTTGAGAATGTTCGTTGTCTTCCCAACTATACTTGTGAGATTTAAGGGTATGGTTTAAGTGTAATTGAGGTATATGAATTTTTGTTATTTTAAATTTTATGGATGTAATTGCCTACAACAAGAATAAGGGTATAGTAGATTGAAAACTAATGTCTATTGCCTAGCTAGCCTAACACAAGTAACCATCTGACTTTCCTAAACACATCCTGAACACATATAGCACTACTAGGCTACCAAATGTTAAGCGTTGCTGGGTTACCAAGAACTATATGAATGCTCAAAGTGGTCATGCTCATGTTCATTAATCAATTGGAAATAAATTGCTTAATTCAAATACATTAAAATAAAGAGAAATAAAGCAAAATGCATTAAAGAAAATATTAATCTATTCTTAGTGCTACGAGGATTGTCAAAAGAGTTTGTTTTATTCTTGTTACACTGTTGCGTTCAGGTACATCAGTGCTCAAACAAAGAATCATACATACTTTAAACTCCTTTTGTAGGCACTCAAAAAATATTCTAACTTTTGAGAAAAATAAAATGCAAGAGCTTCGCTACTCTACTTGAAAACTAAATTGAAAACTACTAAAAACTGACTCAAAATGGGGGCTCATGCATAGTATTTATAAACTTGAGAAATATACCCTAATGTCAAACATGCGACGTCAGACCAAGGCCTCGACATGGAGTACATGATGTCAGGGCACAAGTTCCTTGAGCTTGTCAGGACCTTGTGGGATTGAGTTGTTGGTGTTGTGGTACAACACTCTGATGCGGAGCTCAAGATTGCAAAGGTTGCAGAAGATTTAAAATCACATTTGTAAGCCTAATAGGAACTTGTGGGTTGAGTGATTGGTGCTACAATACAACACTCCATAGCTGGGCTTGATGATTGTATAGGGTGTGGATGCTTCAACCACATTTTAAGAGCAATAAATTTTGGAGATGTGCTTGCCATCTACCCTCCATATGTGGACTACCTAAGTTGGGAAGCCACGTTAAATTTGATGTG
>MNCI01020368.1:233265-251596 GCA_015680685.1 Gnetum montanum | reverse complement strand
GTTCAACTATCCACAATACCTAGTTCAAAGATACATAATGGACATACTTGAACTCCAAATCAAAATCCATTTGAACGTACGAGATCCATATTAAACACACTACATGTTCACATATCAAAATCAAATCCAAGAATCACCTAGCATAACACTATAATTCAAATGAATAAATGCCAAATCATACATTACACATTAACACATACCCAATAGTTGCTCTTGTATCTTAGTTCAACATCCTTGCTAGCCATGTTACCTACCTAACACACAGATAGACCCAATGTATATAATCATGCTAGTTAAGCATGTAAAGACATCATAATCATATCATGAGAGTCCAGCATTATTGATGAGTGGTGAGGTACCCCCTATGCCCAACGATATGAATCACAAGTGTTCATGCATGATTTGATCAAATTTTATTGATGGGACTAGTTGTGGCATCTAAATTGTTATGCCTTGATCATAGTTCGCTATCTTCCCACTTGGACTAGTGGTAGCTTTGTCATGTATGGTTTAGTACGAGTGAGGCATATGATAATTGATGTTGTTTTGGCCTTATGTTTCTCCTAATGATAATAAAGAAATCAATTACTTAATCTAATTAACAACATAAATATAAAGCATAAACTAGCCTATGGGTGATGAGTGTTCATTCTGAGCTTGTTGTACACATCTTGAACCCACATATCCACTACTGGGATTACCAAGCACTATGCTACTAGGTGAACCAAGTAATAATGCTGATGGGATTACTAAGTGAATGCGTGTTTACGCTAAAAAATGGTCACACTCATTTTGCCAATGCATTAACATGCATGGAAACATAAATATTAACTAAGTACATGGAATATAAATTGCATTAAAAGTAAATTTAATCTAAGTCAAAGTGCTACAATGAATAAGAATCAATCTTGATCTTATTACCATTCATGGAATGTGTCTAGGTAGATTGCCACTCAAATAAGACATCATACAATTGACTCAGATCCACACTGTGGGCACTCACTGACTATTCTTTAAGATTACGAAATAAAACCACAAGAGTTTGGCTACTCTATTGACCAAAAAATTACATAAACATGGTTCTGCCTGTGTATTTATAGAGTTTATTACTAGGTTGCATCAATGGGGCCTTGTCAACACATGAAATGATGCGTTGACAGGGCCTTGTTGATGTAGCTGACTACGTCGATGAGGCCTCATTCACACAGCCTGTTATTCGAGCCTTGACATCGGAGCCTTGTTTTTGGAGCCTTAACATCAAAGCCTTGACATTAGAGTCTTAACATTGGAGCCTTGTTGTTGGAGCCTTGACATCAGAGCCTTTCAAAAAGTTGACTTTTATCGAATAACCCAACCAATTGAGGGCTCATCATACCCCCACAACTGAATAAAAACTCATTCTCAAGTTAACAAGATAGGACTAAGCTTTCTTTACAAAATTAGGAAGGTATGGAATTATTGACTGACACTAACTACTAACTGACTCTAAGTGCCACATTACAAAATTTTATTCTAGTGGATGCATACAAAATGATAGAGTGATAAAAATATTGAACAGGCTTTGAAGATTACAAAATTTGTAGAGGTCTTCAAGAATACACTGAAGATGATTCTTCTTATTGCTACTAGTAGTGGCAGACTTCCAACCTAGATTGTTATGGCAATGCTTCTTTGGTTATGTGCAACATTCTTGAAGGATGGCCTAAAATTTCTTCTTATCATCCCATGGATCTAGTAAACATGTGATGCTTGAGTTGCTATCTTGTATGTGCTATGATTTGTCCATGGGCATATCCTCTATTGTCCCTCTCTTGGCTTCGATTCCATGCCTGGCATAAGACCTTCTTCCTTAGGTATTTCTTTTAGCAACACCTATAGTCACCAATGGATCAACATTAGTTTTGGTAAATTTTCCTTAATAATTAACCCTTTTCAAATCTCTTAGTTTTCATTTAAGCACAAGGTGATGATAGCATACTATGCCTAAGGTTATGAGGTAACTAAAATCATCAAGTTGTTCACATTATTTTGATCAATTACTATTAGTTACCATGATGTTTGAAAATAGGATGTTAGAAAAATATCAAAATTTCAAAGAGAACATCCCTAGCCCCCATGACTAATAAGATTAACTTTGGAAGCACACAAGTATTCAAACAATTGGAACTAAAGGTCTAATTTAGAAGATTGCCAAGAAATATTGAACGTGAAAGATATTTTAATAGAAAAGTAAGAAAAAAATTAAAAAAGTAATTGGAAGTAATAAGAAGTAATCCCAAAATTATGCATAAATTTAGAGAAACTGTCATTCATGTTCTAGAAGATGTGAAGGTTAGTTCAAAGCCATGCTCAACAAAAGTTATGCAAGTGGGTCCTTCCCAAAGTAGGCTCTTGCCATAATGCCCTTGCATAACCACTTCTATAAATGTTTGTGGGCATCCAAGAAGTTAAATGTAGACCATGCCTTTGTTCCAAACAACGCACAATTGCCATGGTTGGGATGTTATACTATATCACACAAAATCAAAAGGCTCATAATCACATACAACAGTGAGGTGAATAATGGAATGAGAAGGGATTGTAGAGATTGAGATGTAAGGTACTTGACCATGTTCACAATAGGTTCTTGTGAAAAATGTGATTAAAATGATTAGCATACCTATTCGTCTAAGTTCAGACCAAGTCCATACCATGAGGAGTAACCTCGCATTGATGTGTTCCCTCCTACTGACCACCATGAGTTCAAAACCACTTCAAAAAATGATCATCACTCCGAAAAGAGAAGAAAGGAGAAGAAGGAAGGAAGGGCCTTAGTTAGAGGGGTGTCTTTAGGCATGGATAACATGTCTTTTCAGCCCCATAACCAATGCTTGTAGCCCATTATTGTGTCTAAGGGGCGTGCTTTGAATTCCCATTCTTGTTTTTTCTCTCTTTTCTTTCTTTCTTTCTTCTTATATTTGTATTATATATATATATTCTTTTTTTTTTCTTCTCTTTTTTTTCTTTTCTTTTTGTTTTTTTTTTTTTGAAATGGGAAACACACCATGCAAAGACAAAGCTTCCTTGTTATTTGTTAATAGAGGAGTGATGATATGTTCCAAGAGGAGTCATAAACCACATGAAGGAAGACAAGATGAAAACCCAATAAGTCCCCTTGAGGTCACACCCTTACCATTCCCACTTAGTCATTCCCTCTTTCTTTAAGGTACAATGATCATTGATTACTTTTAGTTTTATGAAAGAAGAACCAAATTGTTTCCATATTAAGAACAATTATTCAGAGAACTGGAGGGATGGATGAGGTGGTCTCACTACTTTACACAATTACTTACCCAATCATCTTGATAGCATAGAATAAAAACCTAACACATAGTGTTGACTTTTGCATTATGACTCAGTAATATTATTAATGGAAATATAAAAGACATTCATAAAACATAAAGGAAATGACTTAAGAAAAGAGAAAAATATAAAGAAAAGAAAAATATTAAGAAATGGAAAACATATTAAGAATTAGAAATTTTTTGAAAAAATAGGAAAATGATAAGAAATTGTAAAAATAAAAAGGTGAAAAACACTTATTAGTTCTTAAACTAGGATGGAGCATCTTCCCCATGACTAATCTTATGGCTACACATTTGGGAGATGGACTACACAATTCCCTGGTTATACACCATCAGTTTTCCATCTATCACTGTTACTAATTTAATTAATCATGTGGTAGCACATCTAACATTGGTGATAGTCTCGTTTTAATAATTTGGAGACGTATCTTCATCTAGACTTGAAGGTATTTCTATTTTTGGAGGTCCAAATGTATTGACTTCATCTTCTTGATTTTCAATTTTAATTCTTGGGTCTTCATGTTTAATATCCTTTTTTGGTGTATAATCAGAGTGTAAGATATCTGTGTTATGTCTAGAACTAATAAGTAGATCAATTACCTCCATGCATTTTTGAAATAATTTTATATTCTCATTTTCAAGCCATTGGATGTCTTCTGGTTTAGTGGCTACTATGTAGGTTGGTTTTTGCTCACACACTTGTTCCTTAGCTTTGATGTGGGTTGTATTAATATTTTGAATTTCTGGTCCATAATTACAACATTTACTATTAGTAGTAATGCATGGATTCTTTTTTCTCTCCATAGTGCTAGATTCATCGCTTCTGTTAGGTGTTGGAGTAATGACAGATGTTGGCCTTTGCGTAGGATTAGAGGACATTGGTTGTGGAAGGAATGGTGTTGCACTTGATTGGCATTGTGCTGGTTTGGATGAGTTAGTAGGTCCACAAGTGTTGTGCTTATGCATGGAAACCATCTTAAAGAAAGGGCATTTCTGAGGTTGTGGTGGAGATCTACTAGCATTATCATTTCTGTGTATGTTCATAGCACAAGTGGCATTTTCTCGTTGATGTCGTGGTGCTGAACCTTCCTGTGTTGTTGGTGGTGACATATGGTGGAGGGAAGTACGAGAATATTGAGGATATGATGAAGGATCAGAGGTTTGAGATGGTAACACTTTAGAATATGTTATGCCACGATCATATTCAGGAGAGTGGTAGTAGTGATTTGAAGTAGAGGAAGTAGAACCAGTTGGGGAAATAGGGTGTTGAACATAATATTCATGCGAGTTTGGCTGGTAGTAAGGGTAGTGTTGGTTTGATGATGGCCTCCCCCACAACTATGGATTTTTCCACCATGTTGGATCATAGTGTTGAGGCTAGTAATAAGTCCCCCTACAGTAATATGATTGGATGTTAGACTATCTATAATTATCATGTGGAAAAGAAAATTTCTTAGACATGTGCTTTTGTACAAATTTGGGATTTAATGTAAAAGCCCAATACTCATGTAGATGTGATAGGATTGGGCAATGGCCCTTCGGGTGGTCATATATGTAGATGTCACATCCGTTATCTTCATCTGTGGTTGAGTTTATAGCCCCACTTTGTTTAGTTGTGTTCCCTATTTGTCGAAAAGTGTTCCTAGCTGGTTCTTGGTTCTACCTCCATGTATTATGATGGCCAAATTCATTTTGTGTTACCTTCTCTTCTATATTTTCTACAAAAGTTGTAGCTTTTTCATTTATCCACTCTAACATCCTATCTAGCCTTACCTGGAGTTCATCAAGAGATTGTTGCAGTGGTAAGGTTTGTTATAAAATCACCTCATTGAGAGCTGCCTGTTTTTCCTCATCATAGATATGGACCCTCTTCTTTTGAAGAGTTGGATCCTAGTGATATTTCTCAACATTTTTTCCTTTACATAGCTCTCCTTCTTCTTTTACCACCTGTCCAATTAGCCTTTGTATCTGATGGGCTTTTAATTTGTACAATTGACCTTGAACATACATCCCAAGGGTCTCCCTCATTTCATCACGAAGCCCATCTATGATGTGGAAAAGTTGATATTTTTGAGAGAAATCATGGTTGGGACATCTATGTAGTAGTGAATGGTATCTATCCAAGGCCACATCCAAGGGTTCATGATTTTCTTGCTTCCACCCGTGGATTTGTTTTGTTAGGTTGGACACTCTTGTATAGGTTTGGTATTTTTCATTAAAAAGTTCTACCATTGTAGACCACTAGTGGATGGAACTTGGTTCCAACTATTTATACCAACCTTTAGCTTTGTCTATTAGTGTCATAGGAAAGAGCTTAAGCTTTTTCCACTTATTTTCGATATTTTGCAAGGCATAGGCATCATGGAAGGCTTGTAAGTGATTTTGTGGACCAAAATCATAGCCCCCCACAAATTTAGGGATATTATTCATATTGTGCCTTTTTATGCAACTTTCCTTGTGATGTCTATGGGGTATTTTAACTACCTTTGTGATCTGCATCAAGCTCTTAGTGGCCAATAAGGATTCACTATCATCAAACATGTCGTGGTGAAAATTTCTATTTCTATTTGTCTGATTATGATGATTTTGTCTATGTTCATTTTGATGTCTTTGATTTTACCCTTGGGTTCGATTTCTATTCTTATTTCAACCCCATAGTGAAGCTTGATCTATATACCTACATTCATCTTCGTCAGAACTAGACGTTGAAGAGGAAGAGAAAGATGAGGAACTGGGAGGATTGCCATGGCTTCAATAGTGTTCCCCATAGTTCCTTAATTTTTCTTTTTTAGGTTTTGAGAAGGTCTTAGGCCTTGAGGACTTCCCTTGTCTAAGACTTACTTTATCTCCTCTAGGGTTATTTGCCTTAGGTGAATGTAGTCCTTGAGTGTAGTCAGGATGATCTCAACATATATCTCATTGTCCTTCCAATGAATGTTCTCTTCATATGATGCATTATCACTTCCTTGTAAAGAGACATTGTTATTGGTGTATGATGTGTGCGTGACTTAGTATTTTCCCAAAGATAGTTCATTAATGCATTTATAGTGATCGTGTATGATATAACTAATCTAGATAACTAGCACTATCCCTAAAAATGATGCTAATGATGAGCGATGAGGTACTCCTATTTCCAACCATATGAATCACAAGCGTTCACACATGATCCAGTCAAATTCTATGGACTTTATTGTTTCTAGTGCACTAGCCCTTTAGGAAGTGAATCTAACCTTAAGGTCAATCATTGTCCTTCCAATTACACTTGTGATATTCGTTGGCATGGTTAAGTGTAATTGAGGCATCTGATTTTTATCATTTTGTATTTTATATTTTGATGCTCAAAATGTGGATAAAAGGAATTTAATTAACTAATCCAAATTACTAATTAACTAATTATTTAACTAATCCTAACATAAGTATCCATTCCCACTTTCCATACACATCTTGAACCCACGTATCCACTGCTGGGTAACCAAATGCTATGCTATTGGGCATACCAAGTGATAACGCTACTAGGATTACCAAGTGAATACGTGTTACGCTTAAAGCGGTCGTACTTATGTATTTAATCTATCTAGCTTAATAATCTCATTAACTCAATTGCTGGAAAATATTTGTGATATAATTAAGAATAATTAAAAACATTGAATGCATAAATAAAATAGCTAATCTATCCAAAGTGTTGTAAGATTTCTTAGAAAGCTTGTCTTTATTACCGCACATACTATCATGCTTAGTGATGAAGTGTCATTAAGTCAATGTGTCAACTAGGCCACATATATGGGGCCACATATATGCGGCCGCGTCAACGTGACCCCATCGACGTAGCCTTTCATGTGTCGACGTGGCCTCGTTTATGCGAAGCCTTTTCCAACCTATACATAAGAGGGCCTTCCACCTCATTTAGGCATCTTTTAGTTAGTTGTAGCGAAGCACTTGCAGTTTGTTCCTGCAAAAGATAGAATATTTTCCAAGTACCTGTAGCAGGTGTAAGAAAAGCAATCAGCTCTTTATTTGAGCATTGATGTATTTGAGCCCATTAGCATGACTTAGTAGCAATAAAGACGAACTCTTCAAGCATTCGTTGCAGCATTTGGACTTAGCTATTTTATGCATTCAATAGTTTAATATGTTTATGCTTTGTTAATTACCTGTTAATTACTTAAGTTTCTATTATTATTATTTTAATCGTTATCACTTATTTGTAGTTCGTAAAGGCCATAAGTACGACCATCTCGAACGTAAATCAAACACTTGGTAAACCCAGTGACGCTTAACGTCTGGTAGCCCAAAAGTGTTAGGAGATGCTCAGAACGTGCTTGGAAGATGGGATCAGATACTTATGCTAGGAATAGTTAAAGTACATTTCTAGGATAATTATAGATTAGATAATAGTTTATTCCTTACTTTTCATACCTTAACTAGCTGCCAAAAGATAAGCAAAAAGATATAAAAATCATTAGCCTTAACCTCACTTAACCATTGTAAATAGGAAACCACAAGTGAGATTAGGAAGACAATGACTATTCTAACCCAAGGTTTCACTAATTAGAGTCTGGTGCATGTTAAGTGCTTGCAATCTATGGAATTCGACCGAGTCGTGTGTGAACGCCCGTGATTTGTATGGTTGGGCATAGGGGTACCTAGCTGCTCATCATTGGCGCCGTTGTCGGGGACTGTTAGTCTTACATGCGTCATCTAACCTTAGTGAAATTATCATTCAAGTCGTTGGAATGGACCCAGGATAGAAACATTTACACATGCTAGGTGGATTAAAAAGTAAATAGTATAGTACACCAATTACATGGACCATCTAACGTCCAATATGTCTTCTCACATGAGGGAGATATCCATCCACCGGTGCCATAGGAGTGTCAGGTGGTGTACAAGCATCCCGATGAGTATGTCCCTGATTTCACGTTCATCCTACATCAGGATGAGCATCTACAATGGCAGGACATGGAGGGTAATACTGTACACCCTCCTGACCGATCGACTCCTACGATGCTATTTCACAATCTTGGCAGATTGGGCATCCAGGACCATGGAGTAGAGTATGTCATGGAGGACCATGACTACTGGGACTATCATCCCACTAAGGCTCAATGAGTAAGAGATCAGCAGCAAGTGGATAGATATGAACAGCTGAAGGGGAAACAATTTAGTAACCCCTTATTCTCACAAGGGCTATAGGACAATGGGGATCCCATCTTTCATGACACCCATTCAACCAAACTTCCCCTGGGGTAGCAAGTCCTTCAATCCATGATTCAGTCCAAGCATCCAGGTGGCCAAGATCCCCAAGGGGATGGAAGGTCACGTAGCAAAGATGAATAGGATGATCGAGGCCGTCATCAAGGTAGAGGGGGAGATACCCCTCCTTCTCCATCCTCTTGCTCTCCTTCTCCTTCATCTAGCTCAGGCTCTGATCATAACAGAGGTAGGAGGGAGTGAAAGGATGGTGGTAAGAAGGTTCGAAAGGAGTAACGTGAGGAAGTGCGTGAAAAATCGCATGATGCTTACCGGCATGAAAGGAGGAATAGCCTGAATCGTCACAGACATCATGGTCCTCAGAAGGACTATGATTCAGATGAGCTGTTGTTGGCTACCCGGAGTATGCTCTAGATTGCTGAGGCAGTTCAAATCCCTAGTAGGTACATGAAGGATAGCCGAATCAAGTGCGTTGATATGAACAACATCCCCATGTTTAAAGGGGGATACAACTATGATCCAAAGACTCACCTGCAGGCATTCCATGACACCTGAACCCTATAGAAAATTCACAATGATTGGAAAAAGCTGAAGTTGTTCCCTCGCATGCTCATCAAAGAAGCTAAAAGTTGGTACTGGTCCTTGGAGCTAGAATCAATCAAAAGATGGAGTATGATGCTTGAAATTTTCAATGACAAGTATCAAACATACTCTAGAGTGGCGAATTTGAGACGATAAATCCAAGGCTAGAAACAAGGGAATCATGAACCCTTGGATGCCACCATGAGTAGGTACTACTCATTGTTGCATTGGTGCCCTGGTCATGGTTATTCTCAATAGGCACAGCTTCGCCACATCATTGATGGGCTCCATTTTGAAACGCGAAAGACCCTTGGCATGTACGCCCATGGACGACTGTCGGAGCTAAGGGCCCATCAGCTACAACGACTCATTGAACAAGTGGCCAAGGAGAAAGAAGAACTTAGAAAAAAGGAGAGTGTAGAAGAATTCAATCGGGATCCTTCCCTCAGAAAAAGGGAAGTCCGATTTTGTGATGAGGAGGAAGAATCACCAATGGAAGCAGTGGTGAACTAAAGACATTGCTATTACAAAAGTATGCATCTGAAATATCGGCAAATGTGGATAAGATGTGGGACTCCTTGGATGAAAGAGTCCAGAGAGTGTTGAAAATCGTAGAGGAATCCAGAGAACAAGGTAATGAGCGCGATCGATGTAGGAAGAAGGAAGCTAAACATGCCCAACATAAGGGCAAGGGCAAGGTTGCTATTGCAAAACAGGTTGTAGACCTAACACCGAGGAGGATGATGAATGTGGCATATGCCAATATGAACATCCTAAGAGATGTTTCCATGTGGTGTCACATCTTCAAGAGTTTGGGGTGTATGCATTGAACCCTTGCTTGGCACAACGGAAAACACCCTGAAGGTTGCCTTATCCACAAGGTAATCCCAGGTAGTTCCACCAATAGTAGCAACGATACTATCTAAGTGGAGCAGCACCGCAACTATACAAATACTTCCAATAGTGGTAGCACCCACAAACATGGGGGATGCCACCTCCAAGGCAGCAGTACCCTTACAAATAGCTAAATCCTTACGGGTACTACATTCATTAACCAGTCTCCCCATGAGACTCTTCTAGTCATGCGGCCTTTCAAAGTCATTACCACCCCCCGAAATATTTTTGACCTCAATCTTCATCACCCAGGGGGGAGAACCCACATATCTTTTATCCTCCATCACATTCTCTTACACTCCTCCACAAAATCCCACTCAGCTGCCACTTGCACCTCCGATGCAGGGAGAGATTCTTCCACAACCACAAGAGCGACACGCTACGAGGGCTATTAACTTGCAACCGACACCTCAACTGAGTGGACCGGAACCCAAGCCATGAAAACATCCCTTTTTTGGCCCAACAATCTGAACATACCCTCGCATACACCTGTGGCTAGTGCCTCTGAACCTACAAGCACCTCCACTATTCCACTACCCGAGCAACCTCCAAGCCAACAACAATAGCACTACAATGTCCAGATGGTCATGCTCACCCATGTTGTGACCTACTGGATTAAGGCAGGTCACCTTCCCCAGAAATTGACTGATCTAGGAAGCCCCCTCATCTATCTTCAAGTGGCTAGGAATGAGCCATGCAAAGCTCTTCTGGACTCGGGGTCAGGGGTCAATTTGATCTCTCATGATATGTACAAGAACTGGAACCTACCCCTGCTAAAGAAGAGTAACATTCAGCTTGAGTTAGTAGACCAGTCCATCATCGTCCCCTTGGGATTGGTGGAGGACATTGTGACCATTGTTTATGGGTGGTCCTATCTTGCTGCTTTCTTGGTCATCTGTGTGAAGAACTGCAAGGGGAACTTCCCAATCATCATGGGACGGGCTTGGCTAAGCACGATGGACGCGCAACTAGGACTCTGAGATCTGTCCCTGGAAATTTCAAAGGAAAATCCTTTCGGGAAGATCAAGAATAAGCATGTTCCATGCATCACGTACAGTGACTCAGGGTGCAACTATGTGCAGCAATTATGGTATGCTAAGCAGATATCCATTCAAGCATGCAGTTGATGTACCGAGGAATCACCTATTCAATAGTGCCTGTACGTAGTAGCCACGAACCAAGAGGGGACCCAGTGGCTGATAATTGATCCTGCTAGCAGCGCATTGTGCATCAAACCATCTGAGGGGCTTGTGAAAGCCTATGTTGAAAGCATGGACAAAATGGAAGAGGTTCATCAACAAGTCTCCATTGTTGATGACCATGATGACTTGGGGAAGCTAGAAATCCCTGAGAACTTCAAACAAGAGCCCCTAGAGCTAAAGCCTTTACTGGCTCACTTGGAATATGCATTTTTGCACAATGGAAAGCTAGTAATCATCAATGCCACCCTTGCTCTAGAATAGAAGAAGAAGTTGCTAAAGGTGGTAAACAAATGGGTTGCTGCATTCGCATGGTCATATCCTAAGTTGACTGGAGTTGATCCCAGGGTCTGCCAGCATCGGATCTATATTGACTCTTCCATGAAGCCACGACGATAGCCACAAAGACGATTGAATCCCAAACTAAAGTAGGTCGTAAAAGATGAAATCGAATAGTTGCTAAAGGCAGGGTTCATCTATTCTATTGCCAATAGCAAATGGGTCAGCCCACTCGTTATCGTGCCGAAGAAAGATGGTAAGTGGAGGGTCTGTATTGATTTCCGGTTGCTCAATATGGTGACCTCCAAGGATCATTTTCCACTCCCATTTGTGCACCAGGTGTTGGACACCATCATGGGGCACTGTTACTACAACTTTTTGGATGTTTATAGCAGTTATAACCAAATCCAAATCGCACTAGAGGACCAAGCCAAAATAATTTTCACGAGCCCATGGGGGACTTTTGCATACAAGAAGATGTCCTTTGGCCTATGTAATGCACCTTCCACGTTCCAATGCCTTGTCCTTAGCATCTTCCAGCAGCAGATTGGCAATGGGGTAGAAGTCTTCATGGATGACTTCTCCACCTATGGGGCCACATTTGAGCAAGCCTTGGACCATCTTGAGTAGGTTCTAAAGAGGTGTGTAGACACCAATCTACGGCTCAACTAGCAGAAAAGCCATTTGATTGTCCAAGAGGACATTGTACTGGGGCATCACATCTCTCAAACAAAGATTAGCATGGATCTTGAAAAGATCAGGGTCATCCAAGGAATCACCCGCCAACCAAGTATTGTCAAAGATGTTCAATCATTCCTTGGAAACACTAGTTACTACAGGCGCTTCATTGAAAACTTCTTGAAGATCGCCAAGCTGTTGGTGGAACTTACAAAGAAGGATGCTCCATTCATCTGGACCAAGGAGTACAAATCAGCATTCCAAGCACTAAAACAGAAACTCGTAGAAACTCCAGTTCTGCGAGCACCTGATTGGTCCAAGCCTTTTCACATCATGATGGACACATCCAACTATGCCTTAGGAGCCGTGCTTACATAGTGTGACGATCAGAACTGCCCATATTATATCCACTGTGCAAGCCATAGCATTGTGGGTGCTTAGCTCAACTACACCACCATCGAAAAGGAGTTGATGGCGGTGGTGTTCGCCTTGGACAAATTTTGGCACTATGTGCTCGGATACGAGGTGTTTGTGCATACTAACCACAGTGCTATCTGGTTCCTAATGGACAAATCAACGGTGAATGCCCGCATAATCCGGTGGTTGGTGATTCTTTAAGAGTTTGATCTTACCATGTTAGACCGGAAGGGGACCAAGAATGTGGTTGCTAATTGCTTGTCTCGGTTGCAATAGGATGATGCAGAAGAGGAGGAGCCCTTATCCTACCAATTTCTAGATAAACTCCTCTTCATAGGCATAGTTGATCCACAAGTGCCCAAGGAATCCCCTTGGTTCAGCCACATCCTCACCTACCTCACCACTCAAGAGTTGTCAAAGGAGTGGAACCATCGGTAGAAATAATTGTTTCTCCATAAGGCCAAGTGTTTCATGGAGATCAATGGCCACCTATACAAGGTGTGCGTAGATGGCTTGGTTCGATGGTATGTCCATGATGGTGATACACTACACGTCCTCTAGGATGCTCATGAGGGCCCTTGTGGAAGCCACTATGCTGGACGCTGCACCACCATTAAGATCCTACTTGCCAGGTATTACTGGCCCACTATCTTCAGGGACCCAAAATGGTTTGCCTGCTCCTGTGAACGATGCCAGAGGGATGGTGGGATGATGGTACAATTGGAGGGACCTTAACAGTGGATCCAGCCACTGGAGCCCTATGACATTTGGGGTATCGACTTCATGGGATCCATCACTCCCTTATCAAACGGAAAAGCATACATCATCGTGGCTATGGACTACTATACGAAGTGGGCAGAAGTAGCAGCCATCGTCGACTGTTCTTCCAACACCACTACATGATTTGTCCAACAACAAATCATTTACAGTTTTGGAGTGCCACGTGCACTCATTTTTGATAATGGGATTCATTTCACAGGTGTCACTTTTTAGAAACTCATGCAAAGCTTGGGGGTCATGCACACCCCTTGGTCAAATGCATGCAAACATGCATGGGTCTTTGCATGGTGTGGTTCCCTTGAAAAAGAAAAAAAATATCGCTGTGTGGGAATTGAAATCACACCCCTTAGACCGCCTCTCACCGGCCACCAGCACTAGTTATGGGACTTTCTTGGTCCCCTCTAACTTAATCCCATTTCACTTCCTCCCTCTCACATTTGTTGGAGTGGTGGTTCTCTATGGGGTCATTCTTACTTCCTTGGGGATGGCTGGGACTTCTTCTGTTGCTGTGATGTCACTGAATTCGGATGGTTTTGGGTTTGAACTCAAGAACGGTTCTACGGGGTCACTTAACCACAACTACACATAGGGTTTCATGTGATCGACAATTGACATTCCATTTTCTAGTCACTCTCTCTTCACCCAGTTCTCTCTGTAACTTACCTCATTGCCTATCTTATGTTGCGGATCTTCGTCGTGATTTCTATGTGCTTCCCATGCATTGGCAGGATATCTTGGGTAGGCGTCTTTGCTGGCGGACATCATTTCTTGGCCCTGGGGCCCACAGACCTTGGTTTTGAGGATATGCGAGGGCTACTAAGGCTACTGTCTATTATGGGGAGGACCCACCTACATATTCTTGGTCCCGCTTGTTAAGTCTCCCATCCTTTGGATTTCAGGGTTGACTATTTTCAGGATCCCATCACTCGTTTCCTTCCCTACAGAGTTCTTTTGTGTCACTTTTTCCCTTTTTTGTCTCTTTTTCGAGTCCCAAATTCCCTCCTCCTGTCATCAGCCATGTCTGAGTCTCTCACGCGCTTCAACTACCCCAATTTGGCATTTCAAATTCATCATTTCATGTTTTTTTTCGGGTGGGTCAACGCTGGTCAACGGGTGAACACCCTTGTGTATATGCGGCCGCGTATACGTGGCCTCGTCAACATAGTGCCTAACCCCTATATATACACCCGCTGCGCTTTGAAAATTTTATCATTTGGAATTCAAATTGAGGGGAGTTTTTGCCATTTTCACTACCTAACTCTTCCTAACACGCCTCCATTCCATCACGTGTTTAAANTGAGTAATTAATTAATTAATTAATTAGTTAGTCAATTATGAAACTTTTGGCTCCAACCCCTAAATTAACACTTCGGGGGACTTAAAAAGAATGTCTGTGCTAGCAACATAACTTAGTCTAACTGAGAAGGTGTATAAGGACCATCTTGGACAACTTATGCATGGTCTAATTAGTGGTTATGTTTGATTGTAGATGGCACCCAAGAGGCGAAGGACCATCATAGCCAAGGGACAAGTGCCCACGTACGAGAACGAGACGAGGAGTGCAACCACGAGAGCATGCAGAGGGCTCTCATGCAACTAGGCCCCTCCGCGAAGGACCTAACGTAGAATCTATCCATCAGATTCTCGAAGAGGAGATTCCCAGCAAGCAATCACAAGGGGATGAGACTCTTGGGATAGCACCACAGCTTGAGGTCACCTTAACCCAAGCTTGTCTTGATGCTATCACGCCATGCAAGGTGTAATGGACGGTCCTCCAAGAGCTAAATTTTGGACCATTCCTCGAGGCGCTAGAAGAAGTGAAGCTTCAACTGCAGAGCTCTCCGATGTGGCCAATCATCACAACAAGTGGTGAATGGTACTTGGGGGAGACCTACCTCTTCTGGAAAAATTGGTAACCAGGGTCGAGAGTAAGAATCAAAGACATCTATGTCTCTTACTCTTCAGAGGCGATAGTGCAGGCTCTAGGGTTGCCTGAGATCGAGGTAGATGTGGTGGAAATTCCAAAGCAGGTCGATCCAGAGGTAAAGGCGGCATGGACTAAATGGTGCTATGGGGTAGACTGCAAGGAATTTGGCTCTCTCACCACAATGAAAAGAGTGTACTCAAAGATTATCTCTTACCACCTGAACCCAACGGTAAGACCCAGTAAAATCACAGCCTTCTCCGCCCGTGCGTGTGTCGCCTTGAGTGGAAAATTCCCAATGAGTCTTCCATAGCTGTTGTTCCTAGAAATTGAAAAGAGGTTTGCTAAGAATGAACATGGAAGATGAGCTCTCCCCTTTCCTTGCTTAATCTGAAAGTTGTGCAAATGGGCAGGGATAACACGGTATTCTAATGATGTAATCCGACATGCCCCAATTGCCTCTTGGTAGGAAATGATGAAAGATAGAACTCCCACCACCACTTAGATAGAGGAGGAGTAGCAACCACCTCCACCACCTGCACAATCAACGCAGCCTGGTTTACAAACCATAGCAGAACACATATGCAAAATCCAGGAAATGCTCTTGAGCCAACAAGAGCAATTTGGCAGGACCGATGGAGGAGAAGACCCTTCGGTATATCACCCTGCCATGAGCCACCTGGAGCAAGTGGCTCAATCAGTGAGCTTGCTTGAAAGGGTAGGGTCGATATTCTCCACTGCTCGAGCACAAGTACCAACCAGAACAGATCCAAGCATCTGAGAAGTAACAGTATCAACCCAATAGTTATTCCCTAACATTTCAGGGAATGCTGCTACCTTCTCGATATGCTTGGAAGATGGTGAACAGGCGACAGTCCTGGTGATGCAGCACCAAGGATAGGAGGTTGCAGCCAAACTGATTGCTGACACAATTTCTATGGTCCTTAATGCACCAGTAGCACTTGTACTAAACATTCATGGACTACAAGATTTACAAGTGTCTGCCGGAACTTCACGTAGTAGAATTGATGCAGCCCAACACGAGGAGTTTTTGGACCGACTGGTGCGAACTGGGTAACCGCTTTCGGATGTCTTTGACCTTCCGGACAATATTATTGCAACCTAGTCAGAGTTTCTCTCAGCAAGAGGTAAGAGCCTCGTTTTGGAAGGGAAACTAGAAGCTGCCCAAGTCACTTGTCAGCGCTTGGCAATGGAGGTGGCCCAATTAATAGCCCAACTTGTTGATCCAGCCATCCTTGACCGCAACATCACCAGGGATAAAGCTTTTTAATAGCTTCAACTTAGACTTCAAGTCGTTGAGGATGTGCAGGAGATGGTGATCTTCGACAAGTCCTTGGCAGAAGTCTGAGCATATCACCTAAACAAGGACTTGGCGGAGGGTCGCCAGGAGAACGTGCAGCTGATCACGGAGGTTCATCGGCTACGCAATGTTGGTGCAGAAAATGAACATATGAAAGATTTTATCCACTAACAGCAGAAAGAGCTAGCCAGGGTGAATGTTGACATAAGGAGATTGGCTACTGAAAATTGAAATCTATCAATGGAGGAGGTTCGGGCATTACGACAGAAGTTTGCAATTAAGATTGTTGCTTGGAAGAATGAGGCCCTGAAATTTGAAAAAGTCAAAAATCATTACAGGAACCAAGTGGGATTGTAGAAGGAGGTAAATGAGAAACATATTTAAGTCGCTAAGGCTAAGATGAACCAAGTGCTCTAGTAGCTTCGAGAAGGAGGCGATGCATGGAAACCTATCTTCGATGGGTTGAACGACTACAATAAAGCTGAAATTTTCCTGAAAGAGCTACAAATTGAGGAGATGACAGAATACATGGAGCTAGCCAACCTCCGATATGCAAACCTAGCTATGCCCATAGCCGGGAGATCATGGTCAGAGTTAGAAAAGCAAGTGGCCACCTCATATTCCTTATACGAGGGAGAGTTCCAGACACATAAGGTGACAAAAAAAGTTGGAAACGGCAAACGCGAAACTCGAGGTTCTTCGCACAAGATTTGAAGGACAATGTATCATTGCAGAGGACCTAGCCCATAGAATGAATGACTACCAGTAGCTGCAAGCATCAGTTCGAGCGTTCAACATCGAACGCAAGTAGTTCGTAGCTTGGTTTGTCAACCTAAAGGAACTCCTTCCAGTGCTACCATGCCCTTGGGAAGTTCCAGTTCCAGCACACATTGGAGAAGCTGCCTAGACTGTGAACGATCCCCAAAGCAAAGAAGAAAAGATCAGGGCTCTCTTGGAGGCTTTTCAGCTACCTCCAAAAGTTGCAGCTACTACAAGGTAACCATCATCCATGCCACCACCAACGCATGGACCAGAGGCTGGAGAAGGTCCATCAGAACCATCGCCCCTAGGGACGGTATGACCTTCTTCAATAATTTTGTGCATCATTCCACACGGCAGAGATTCCAGGACTAGCAAGGTGTTCAATTTTTTCTCTGAACACCGCCATTTCTGTAATTTGTCCTTCTTTGTAACTCAGGAACTTGGTCAATTTAATGTTGTGTCATGTGTGTGTCTAGTCATGTGTGTTGTTAATAAAAATCCATATCTTCCAAATTGTAGAGTAACTCGAGGACAAGTTTTTACTCAGTTGTGGGGGTATGATGAAGTGTCATTAAGTCGATGCATCGACTAGGTCGCATATACGGGGCCACGTATACGCAGCCGCGTCGATGCGGCCCCGTCAACGTAGCCTTTCATGCGTCGATGTCGCCCCATTTATGCGGAGCCTTTTCCAACCTATAAATTAGAGGGCCTTCCACCTCATTTAGGCATCTTTCAATTAGTTGTAGCGAAGCTCTTGTAGTTTGTTCCCGCAAGAGATAGAATATTTTCCAAGTGCCCGCAGCAGGTGTAAGAAAAGTGATCGGCTCTTTATTCAAGAATTGATGTATCTAAGCCCATTGGCGTGATGACAATAAAGACGAACTCTTCAAGCATTCCTTGCAGCATTTGGACTTAACTATTTTATGCATTCAGTAGT
>MNCI01020368.1:212119-225663 GCA_015680685.1 Gnetum montanum | reverse complement strand
CCAGATACCCAAGAAAATAGTTAGCACAAATGTGTCGAATCCCCTTGAAGTCACACCCTTTTCAACCATTGAATCATTCCTTAGTTGGAAGAATACGAAGTCACCAATTCATTAATAAGTTTATTTAGAAAAAGGGACAGTACAGTTCTAAAGCCAAGGGAAACCACAGTGTTGAATGGATGAATGAACGATGTGGACTCATTGCCTATTTTATCAAAAGAACCATATCTTAGTTTCAACACTGAAAGTCAAAGGTAAAAACCAAACATTAGCAACCAAAACCATTATAGTATAATCCACCATCATGAGCACTTATTATATGACGATTGAAAGTAAATCAAACAAAGAAACAAAGAAATAGTGAAGATGTTAATGATGGTGTAAAACAAAAAATAAGTAAATATGAAAAAATTTGTAAAACAAAAATACAAAAGGAAATGAGGGCTGAGAATGATTAGCATTGGTGGCCCTCTCCCCCATGACTGAGTTGGAGGGAGGAGCTCTGAAACAGTGAGCAAGGTTATCCACCAATAGATGTAGTATTGGCACTGGCTATTCTAGGCTCATGGAAAGGTTTGGTTTGTTGGATGTTGACCAACAATTTCTTATCTGGGCTATCAGGTTTGTAAATAATCATGGTTCCTGAAGGAAAAGTTGCATAAATAATATAAGGTTCTTCCCACAATGTTTGAAATTTAATGTGTTGTGACACGTGTTTGGGGTTCTAGTAAAGAACCTTATCTCCTAGTTGGTACTTAACTTTTCTAATTTTCAAGTCATGACATTGTTTATTAAAAACCTTGTGCAATTCATTAGATGACAAGGTGACTAATCGATTCTCATCTAGCAGGTTAAGGTTCATTAACTGTTCCTTTTGTGCTAGATTAAGGTCAAGGTTGAGATTACACGTTGTGGATAGTGTACGAAGTTTTGCTTGAATAGGAAGCGTTAAGAGTTTTTCGTACACGAACTCATAGGGAGAGTAGCTTATAGGAAGTTTCCATGTGGAGCGGTATGCCCAAAGAGAATCGTTCATTTTTGTGCTCTAATCTCGCCTATATTTGCTAATGGTTCTCGTCAATATTTTTGTAATTTCCTTATTGGTTACTTCGGCCTAACCATTCGCTTGAGGGTGGTATAGTGTAGTTAATTTGTGTTCAACCCCTAAGCGTTGCATTAATTTCTGAAAAGTTGCACCTGTAAAATATGTGCCATTGTCAGAAATAAGTGCATGAGGCACGTCAAACCTATTTACGATTTATTGTTGAACAAATCATGCAACTATAGATGATGTACAATGCTTAATAGCAGCTACTTCTACCCATTTTGTGAAGTATTCAATGGCAACAATGATGTAGGCTTTTCCATTAGACATTGGTGTAATGGGCCCCATAAAATTAATTCGCCATATGTCGAAGGGTTCCAAAGGTTGAATCCATTGTTGTGAACCCTCTATTCTAGTAGTCATTCCCCCATCACGTTGATAGTGCTCACAAGATTGGACAAATTGATGGGTGTCCCGGAACAATGTAGGCCAATAATATTTTGCAAGTGAGATTTTAATGGTTGTTTGTCTCCCAACGTAATGACCCCCATAAGGACCCTCATGAGTGTCTTAGAGAACTCATAATTGATCTACCTTGGGAACACACCATTGAACCAAGCCATTGGAACATACTGTATAAAGTTGCCCATTGATCTCCATAAAATACTTGGCTCGGTGAAGAAACTGTTGTTTCTTCTTAAGGTCTAACTCTTGTGGTGTTTGTTGTGTAAGGAGATAGGTGAGAATACTACTATACCAGTTTGTCTCCATGGTTAATTAATTATTTACTACACTTGCAAAGAGGGATTCATTAGGAAAGTGATTAGAAAGCGGATACTCATCCTCTTTGTTGTCCCATCTTAACTGAGATAAATGATCAGTAACAACGTTCTCAGTGCCCTTACAATCAATCATTGTAAGATCGAACTCTTATAAGATTACAACCCATCGTATGATGCGAGGGATCACCATTGATTTTTTCATTAGGAACCTTATTGCACTATGGTCTGTGTGTACAAATACCTTATAGCCCAAGACATAGTGCCTACATTTTTCCAGTGCAAACACTACAGCCATTAATTCTTTCTCTATTGGGGTGTAGTTAAGTTGTGCACCAGCAATACTTTTACTTGCACAGTGGATGTAATAAGGAAATTTTTGGTTATCTAAGTGTGTAAATACAGCTCCTAAGGCAAAGTTGGATGTGTTAGTCATTATGTGGAATGGTCTAGACCAGTCAGGAGCTTGTAGAATGGGTGTTTCTACGAGCTTCTATTTTAAAGTTTGGAAAGCTAGTTCACATTCCCTGGTTCATTCGAAAGGTACTTCCTTTTTCATTAGTTCAACCAATGGTTTTGCAACCTTTAAAAAGTTCTCAATAAACCATCTGTAGTAGCCAGTGTGTCCAAGGAATGACCAAATATCTTTTACAATTTTAGGTTGCTGAGTGATCCCTTGGATGACTTTAATATTTTTGGGATCTACCTCTATCCCTGTTTGCAAAATCTTATGTCCTAATACAACACCTTCTTGGACCATTAAATGGCTTTTTTGCTAGTTGAGGCTTAAGTTGGTTTCTACACATCATCTTAGTACTTACTCTAACCGGTCCAAGGCTTGATCAAAGTTCGCTCTGTAAGTGGAGAAGTCGTCCATGAATACTTTCACACCATTTCCTATCTGCTACTGAAATATGCTTAGATCTAATTGTTGAAACATTATAGGAGCATTGCACAAATCAAATGGCATCTATTCGTATGCAAATTTTCCCCAAGGACTTGTGAACATGGTCTTAGCTTAGTCTTCTGGTCCTATCTGGATTTGGTTGTATCCACTGTATCCATCCAGAAAACTATAGTAGCGATTCCCTACAATGGTGTTTAAGACCTAGTCGACAAATGGCAATGGAAAGTGGTCTTTGAATGTTGCCATGTTCAGTAGCCTAAAATCTATACACACCCTCCATTTACCTCCCTTCTTAGGTATAATAATTAAGGGACTAACTCATTTACTATTAGCAATGGGGTATATGAACCCCCCAACTTTTAAAAGCTATTCAATTTCTTCCTTAACCACTTGCTTAAGCTTTGGGTTAAGTCACCTCTACGGTTGTCATTGAGGCTTCATGGACGGATCAGTGTAAATTTTGTGTTGGCATATCCTAGGATCTATTCCAGTTAGTTCAAGATATGACCAAGCGAAGGTTTTTGACCATTTATTTATCACTTTCAACAATCTCTCTTTTGGTTGAGGAGTGAGCTTAGCGTTAATAATTACTGGTTTTCCACTCTTGAGAAACGTGTATTCCATATTGGTGGGCAATGGTTTTAACTCAAGGGGCTCTTGCTTAAACATATCAAGGATTTCCAACTTCCCCCAGTTGATATTTTCAATGTCAAAACTTGGAAGTTGACGATGGACTTGCTCTAATGTGTCTATGCTATCGATGTAAGCACAAGTCAAACCCTTAGTTGGTTCCATGCATATAGTTGAACTGCTCTTTTGATTAGCTTTCAGCCACTGGGTGCCTTCTTGTCTTGTGACTATTTCATACATGCATCTTTATATAATAGTCACTTGTGCACACTGATTGCATGCAGGCAATGTTAAACATTGTACAAATCATGACTTTTGCACTCAATTACACCTTATGTCACGGTATGCGATGCATGGAACTTTCTTCTTCTCGATCTTTCCAAAAGTATTTTCCTTAGATATTTCTAGGGAAAGATCAAAAATTCCTAGGTGTGCATCAATTGTGCTTAGCCATGCTCTTCCCATTATGATTGGGAAGTCCCCCTTATTGTTATTCACTTGAATCACTAGGAAGTTAGCTGGATACTACCATCCACAAATAGTGGTGACAATGTCCTCCACTAGTCTTAATGGGATAGTGATGGATTGGTCAGCCAACTCTAAATGAATGTTAGTCTTGTTTAATGGAGGTAGGTTCTAGGCTTTGTACATTTCTTGAGAGATTAAGTTGACACTAAAACCTAAATCCAAAAGAGCTTTGCATGGTTCATTCCCAACAATCTGTAGATATATAAGAGGACTCCCAGGATCAGAGAATTTCCTAAGAAGATGACCAACCTTAATCCAATCGGTGACGACATGAGTTAACATGATTGTATGCGTTGAATGTGACCTTTGGTTTGAAGGGAGTTCTGAAGTTTCGATTGGTGATGAGGTGTTTGAAGAATTAGCCGCTTGTGATTGTAAGGACTTGGTTAGATTGTTGGTTCTAAAAAAAGGCTCTTCTTTGTGTGATTGTTTAGACCAATAGTAGGGTGAGAATTAATAGCCCTTGTAGCGTTCCGTTGCTGCAGCTGGGTAGGGAGCTCACCCTGCATGGCTAGAGCAGGTGGTAATGAAGTTAAGGGTGGAAGAGATGCGGCTAAATGAGAAGGATGGTATGTTTTTGGAACATCACCTCTAGGAGAAGGACTTCTATAATACTCATGTGTTTGGTAGTGAGGTTTAGGGGTGATGTGACCAGTAGAGTCACATGGAGAGATTGGCTATTACACGTAATATCCATACGGGTCAGGTTGACAGTAAAAATACTATTGCCATGGTAGTGGCATTCCCCATGATTGTGGCTGCTAGCACTATTGATACTACTTAATCGGTTGTGGTGGAGTTCCACTTGGGTAATACATTAAAGGTTAGTGCAACTGTCTTGGGTTACCTTGAGGATAAGGTAACCTTCGGGGTGTTTGCCTTCTGTTTAATCATGGGTTGAGTGCATACACCCCAGAATCCTGTAGATGTAAGATTACAGGGTAACATCCCTTAGGAAGGTCATATTGGCATATCTTGCATCCACTATCATTGTATGTATCCAAATCTGCAACTTGTTCGATGATGGCAGCTTTGCCCTTACCCTTGTGATGAGCGACGAGATATCCCTACGCTTAACCATACGAATATGAGCACACATGCACGATCCGATAGAATTCCAAGGACTAAGTGCTTACAAACCTTTGTGGAATAAGGATGAGTTAGTTAATCGTTGTCTTCCTAAGCTTACTTGTATAGCATGATTGTATGGTTAAGTAAACTTGAGGTACATGATTTTTATAGTTTTTATGTTTTTATGTCTTAGTGCTACAAAGAGAGGAGAGAGATAACTAAGTAACTAATTTTAATTCAACTACTTAACTATGCTTTAACTAGTCCTAACACTAGCATCCGTTCTCACTTACCGTACACATCCTGAACCAGTGCAACACTACTAGGATTACCAAACGCTAATTGTTATTGGGTTACCAAGTGTTACAAGCATGCTCGAAGTGATCATACTGAGTGTGCTTACTTAGGAGAGTGGTAGGGTGAGAGAGAGAACATTAATTAACTAAGGAAAGCATTAAGTAACAGTAATTAACATTAATTAATCTCTTCTGAATGCTGCAAGGTTTATCACAAAGTTCGTCTTTATTGTCGTACACAAGGTGTGCTCAGGTTCAAAATGCTTGAATAAAGGTCCGTTTACTTTATAACTCCTACTGCGGGCACTCAGAAATAATTCTATCTCTAGAAAAGGAAAAAGGCAAGAGTTTGGGTAAGGGACTAAGATTAACTATGCAAACCAAGTATGCTCGCCTCTTATTTATAGGCAATGAGGCAGGTCCCGATATCGTGTATGTGATATCACTTGGAAGGCTTTGATATCGCATACCCAATATCGCAGATGCGATATTGTAGCTCATCATACCCCCATGACTAAATCAAAACTTGTCCTTGAGTTCCTTACAAAATATTGGGAAGGTATGGGATTATTGACTGAATGAGAACTGATAATGACAGGGAATAACAAACTCAAAGTTCCCAGTGAATGGATCACAAACATATTACAACATTGGTGTTCACGCCCTTTGTGTTGAACACTATACATAGATGACATCTAGACCCTCATCTGACAACTTGAAGAGAGAGTAAAAAAAATGAGGCACGTTGTTGCCAAAGTCGCGATTGCACCTTCCATTATCTATCCATAGCCACATGACCAATCTTGTTCCCAACGTAAACGCTCCAGCTCTAGTCCATGCCAAGTGCTTCCTTCTATCCCAGTCCATAGTTCATGTAATCGCCATTTGTAGACACAACATAGTCACGAATGAGCAAGCATAAGTAAACCATAATGCAATTGATACTTTGCCTCGATATAAAGTGCATTGGTTGGGTTGTGGTTATGGTAGAAAATGGGTTAGAAGTTTATCACAGATAACTACTCAATATGTAGGGGTGATACAAGTAGTAGAATGGAAAAATTTGTGACAGGGCCCCCACCACTAAGAGCGAACCTTCTGTAGCAATAGGGTGGAAAAGTATAGGGAACAAGAAAAATGGGAAAAATAATAATAACAATGCCAATAAAATGGATGTCATGGATGGGGATGAAATGATAAATTGCTTATTGTAAGAAATGTTTAAGAAAAAGAATTTAACAATTGCACCATAAAGGAATGTTAGTGGATCCTTCCCAAAGCAGGCTCATGCCGTTTATGCCCTAAAAAACCCAAAAACCAAAGAGTCTGTAGCCTCTAGGAATGACATATGAAGACAATGGTTAAAGATTGAACCACAAGAATTTACCAAAGAATAACAATGCGTCAACTAAGAGATAGACTAATCATAAAATCAGCAATGAGGTGGAAAATTGGAAGAAAGATGGAGAGTAGAAAATGGAATAGAATCCTAAGAGCAAGGTTGTGTAAAGTTCCTTATGTATGTTATGGTTAAGGTGACTGAGTAGAACTCATTTCAAATCTAGACTCAAACCAACCACATTTAGTGACCTTGCATCAATACACTTGTTCAATCCATCCCCTTGAAGCAACAAGAATGCTTCCCCAAAGAGTCACCACCATTCCAAAGGGAGCGAGATGGAGAAGTAGGAAGTGAGAAAGGGCCTTAGTTAGAGGGAACCTTCAGGCATGGGTAACATGTCTTTCTAGTGCCATAACTAGTGCTTGTAGCCTAGATTTCTTTATTATGTCTAAGGGGTGTGCTTTGAATTCTCACCAATTTTTTTTATGCGTGAGAACCACACCATGCAAAGACTTATTTGATTTATTCGACTTCCTGATGTTTGGTCATTGGTGGAATGGTGGAGAACCCATGAAGAGCATCCAAGTATCCAAGAGAATAGCCAGCACATGTGCATCGAATCCCCTTGAAGTCACACTCTTTTCAACCATTGAATCCTTCCTTGGTTTGAAGAATACAAAGCCACCAATTTGTTAATAATTTTATTTAGAAAAAGGGACAATGTAGTTCCAAAACGAAGGGAGACCATAGAGTTGAATAGAGGAATGGATGGTGTGACTCATTGTCTATTTTATCAAAAGAACCATATCATAGTATCAACATCGAACATCAAAGGTAAAAACTCAACATTAATAAGCAACACCATTATAGTACAATCCACCATCATGAGCACTTATTGTATGATGAATGAAAGTAAATCAAACAAAGAAATAGGAAAAAATGTGAACAATGGTGTAAAATAAAATTAAATAAAGTTGAAAATAAATGTGTAAGAGAAAAATGTGTAAAAAAAATACAAAAAAAAGGAGCTGAGAGCTTAAAATGGTTAGCATTGGTGGCCATCTCCCCCACGACTAAGTTGGAAGGAGGAGATCCAAAATAATGAGAAGAGTTGTCCACTAATAGAGTTAGTATTGGTACTAGCTATTCTAAGCTCATGGAAAGGTTGGTTTGTTGGATGTTGACCAACAATTTTTTATTCGGGCTCTCAAGTTTGTAAATCATCATGACCCCTAAAGGAAAAGTTGCATAAATAATATAAGGTCCTTCCCACAGCATTTGAAATTTAGTACGTTGTGGCACGTGTGTGGGATTCCAGTACAGAACCTTATCTCCTGGTTGATATTTAACTTTCCTAATTTTCAGTTCATGACATCGTTTATTGAAGGCCTTGTGCAATTAATTATATGATAGGGTGGCTGATCAGTTCTCATCTAGCAAGTTAAGGATCATTAATCATTATTTTTGTGCTAGATCAAGGTCAAGGTTGAGATCACACACCATAGATAGTATACGGAGTTCTGCTTAAATGGGAAGCGTTGGAAGTTTCCCATACACTAACTCATAGGGAGAGTAGCCTATAGGGAGTTTCCATGTGGAGCGGTATGCCCAAAGAGCATCATTTAATTTGGTGCTCCAGTCTCTCCTATATTTGCTAATAGTTCTGATGAGTGGCGAGGTACCCCTACACTCAACCATACGAAACGAGCGTCGCACGTGCGATCCGGTCGAACTCCGCAGATGGACTAGTTGTGGTATCTAGATAGTTAGCCTTAGGTCGTAGTTCGTTGTCTTCCTATCTAGTCTAGTTTTGCATATGTCACGTATGGTTTAGTCTAGATGAGGTGTATTATGTGTTCTAATTCTAATGCTACTCCTGATGGCAGTGGAAAATAATATTAACTAATCTAAGCTAAGAGGAAAAGGGTAAGAAAATCTAATCTAGCCTAAGTGCGACGAGCAACCGATTCCTTGATCAACCGTACACATCTTGGACTTCGTGCACGATTGCCACTGGGACTACCAAGCATAGGCCTAGGTACGCCACTAGGATTACCAAGCGCAGACCCCAAATACGCCACTGGGTTACCAAGCGTAGATCCCCCTAGCTACACCACTGGGCTACCAAGCAGTCACACTTAAATGCTCGTAATCAAGTCGTACTCGTTCCGCTTCTAGGAGTTTAAGGGTGAGAAACTAATCGCGATGAGTAACCGATTCCTTAACTAGCCGTACACACCCGTAGATGCTCGTAGTTAAGTCGTACTCACACCGCGCTATGAAAGCAATAAATAACATTAAATAAATAACAAATAAATAAACTAAGTGAATGCTGCAATGATGAAGTAATCTCGATCTTTATTGCCGGTCATGTGCGTGTCCAAGTACGGCACACTCGAATAAAGACACCGTACAATCACATTCACCACACTGCGGGCAGACACGGGAAAATTCTAACTCTGGAGGGATCAAACTGCCAGAGCTTCGCTACACTAAAACTGGGATGTAAAATGAGGGAGAGCCACCTCTTATTTATAGAAATTGCGGTTGACTGCGATATCGCGTACACGATATCGCAGGGAAGGACGCGATATCACGGGGGATGCGATATCGCGTACGCGATATCGCGGCCGACGCAAACCGCATCTCATCATACCCACACAACTGAATAAAAACTCACGTGATATCGCAGCCAACGCGAACCGCGTCTCATCATACCCGCACAACTGAATAAAAACTCGTCCTTGAGTTGCAAGGAGAACAAGCTTCAGTGATTACACAGTGGATAGGTATGGGATTATTAACTGGAAAAAAGAAATGGACTAATGCCGCAGTGTGGGAAGACACAACATAGAGAAAAAATGCTACAACTACAAAAATGTGGAACTCATGTAGTTCCTGGTGGCGGTGGCGCCTCCATGGGTGCTTTCCCTTTATCACGTGCTCCAAGTTTTGAAGATTGATGACGCTGAAGAATAGCCTGGAGCTTCTCCTCTTCGGTATGAGGGTCTTCTGTCGTCCATGCTGATGCTCCAATGTTTGATGGAGTCGGCACTTCCCACGGACAAGGTAGTTGCAGGAACATTTGATTAGCTTTGACGTACCACGCTGCAAACACCTGTCGTTCCTCTTCATAGGCTCTGGCTCTATCTTTGTATTCCTGAAGTTCAGTTAGCCGTCGAGCCAAGTCGGTTGCCACATCTTTCTGTCCTTGATAGCTTTCTTTGACCACCGAGAGTTCAGAATTTGCAACATCTAATTTTGTAGCCAATTTCTTTCGCTTTGCAAATTTTGCTTCATATTTGATGTAGGTGGAAGCTACCTGCTGCTCGAGCTCTGACCTCGGGCGTCCTGCTGTTAACATGGCCAAGTTGGCATATCGAAGGTTTGCCAACTCCATGTATTCAGTTAAGTCCTGGATCTGCAGGTCCCGGTTCTTAATTTCCGCTTGGTGGGCATAGGCATAAGTGTCCACAATGGCCCCCCAATCAGTGTGCTGGGCACTGATGCTGTTAATTTGAGCTTTGGCCATTTGGATCTCCTTCTCCAGGATCTGTTTATACATCCCCACCTGATCACGGAAGTGCTCCTTCAGCTTCTCATGTCGTTTAGCCTCATTTTGCCACGCACTAATCTCGATGGCTGATTTCTGTCGAATAGCGCGCACCTCCTCCATTGAGAGGGTTCGATTTTCTCTGGCTAAACGGCTTACATCTTGGTTGACTCGAATGAATTGTTCTCGCAGCCGATGAAAGTGCTCATCGAGAACATTCTTTTGTTTCTCCACAGAAGTCAACCGAAGGTTATCGGCAACCAACTGCTTGTTTTCTTCTTGTAAGGCCTTGAGTGCCTTAAGATGCGCATGAGTTTGCGCCTTTGCTGCGGAGGCATCCCAAGTGGCCGTCTCCTTTTCTTCTGCCACCTTCTTATTTTCTGCAATTAATTTGGTTAATTGCTCGGTTTTAAAATTGTCTAACTGGTCTGCGGGAACCAATCGCAAGGGATCCCGCTGTGCTGCTTGTAAGGCGATGAGCTGCTCTTGTAATTTCTGCACTTCAGCCTCAGCATGCTCAGCCCTTACTTCGGATATGACCAGTTTCCCCTTGGTTGAAATGAGGTCTGACTGCATTGCGGTTACATCCTGAGGGATGTCAAACAGAGACGTTAAAACTTGTCCTGTTTGAAGCAATCTGTCCAATGCATCCTCATGTTCTGCAGGAGTCATTGAGGTTCCGGCAATGGTTTGAGCATCCTGTGCTCCTGAAAGATCTGCCGGTGGCACAACAGGTACATGAAAAGATTCCTTGATGTAGTCAGCTACCACATCAGCTGCTCCTGCGGCATCCTGGTGTTGCATGACCACCACTGTGGCCCCTTCACCAGTCTCTAATTGCACTTGAAAAGATGCCGCATGTCCAGAAATCTGTTGTGACCATCTACTTTCCCCTCCTCCTGTTTGCACTGACAACTCACCCCTTGTGCGATCTATTGAAATTGTAGGCTGCCTGGCATCATCGATGACACGGAAGAGACTGGTGTCATCACGACTTCCCCAACTGACCGTCTCAGCAATAGCCCTCAAGTGGCTCATTGACGGTCTATAGTCTTGCGGCGGCGGCTGATCCTGGCCTGTGCCGGGTTCTGCTTCTTGTTGTTGGCTAGGACCTGTGGCTGGAGGTTGACTGGGTCCTGCAAGCTGAGTTGCAGGGGTTTCAGTCACTTGTTCTTCATTTTCCTCATCTGGTCCCAACTCTTCGCCAGTACTCTTTCTTGGAGCTGGCGCCTTTAACAATTCAGCATAAGAAGCATTTTGGGCCTTTCGGAGGACATCGTTTGTATATCCCCGAATACCTGCCCGACGGCACAGTTTTCTGATAAGACAGGGAAAAGGGAGTGCCATTTTTCCTGTCTTCCGTTCTTCGAATCGCCTTAGGATCTCCGTCAAATATAGATGAGGAAGGTTAGCGTTAACCTTTCCCATCAACACTGCACATCCTCTTGCCGCATACGTTGATATTCTCTTTAAGCCTTTTGTGGGGAAGAGGTGATAGGTCCCGATTTTAAAATAGACTCGCTCTTCCGTGGTCAGCTCACCAAAAGCCTTATCTCTGCCATAAGCCTTCTCTAGCCAATCCTTTCGCACATCAGGGTCTGATCGGGTGGATAACCGAGCAACATGGGGGCCCGAATTCGGAAGGTTTAACACTTCTGAAATCACCTGTGCAGAAAAATCCCTAACAGCCTCAGGAGCGAACTCTGCAAAATATTCGAAGTTGAGTTCCACAATCACCGAAGCAATTGTGGACTTCGTGTGGATGGCCTGAACACATTCCGGGGGCAACGTAAGTTGTTGTCCCAGTTCAGGCGCAGCTGCTCCTCCTTCTGCCTGCTCGGACCGTCTAGTAGGAGGCTCTTCTTGATGGATACTGAATGAATGCACCTCCTGTTCATTATGTTGTCTAGCAGGGACTTGTCTTCGACCTCTCCTAGGTTGTTTTGCTCCACCTTGGGTCGGACTCTTCTGTTGGGTGCGTTTCGGGGCCATCTGCAATCACATGGGCCAACATCAGTAAGGTTGTTTAGGAAATCAAGTTATACCTTACTACGTGCCTTAACTAAAGATCGTTTAGTGTTGTGTGATCGTGCCTGAAAATTATAATGATGGGTCCTATGCCTTTAGGTGGATTTGCGGTTTAAGATCCCGGTATACTTAAGATCATATGATTTATGGCGCAATTTCCTAAATGTTAGTATTAATTACCCTAACTGATGTCCTTTGGGCGATGAAGAATTTCAAAAAAGGTAGGCACTTTTCGGCAAGTGTCTCTCCCCCACGACTAAACTGAACACTCCGGGTTCAAGCAGGTTCAAACGGAATTCAAATCGGAGTACCAGCGCGCGAGATAGAAGTGAAAAAGTAAGGGTCACTCAAGCGCAAGTCGTAGAAAAAAATTCAAAAATTCCCTCCCTCGCGTGAATGCCAGATGAAGCAAAGTGTTGCGGCGGGGGTTCCTATTTATAGGAATAGGGGACGCGATATCGCGTACGCGATATCTCGGCCCAGCTATAGTGAGACACCTTAAGGAAACCAAATTTTTAATGATTTTTTTTGAAATAAATGTGTAAAACTAGGACATTAAGAAGGATTAAGGTATTCCAGGGTAATTACATGAATTCGAGAGGCACTTTGGATGATAAAGGTGTGAATTTTAACAATTAAAACGTTGGCAGTTATGAAGAAAAGGGAATGTAATGGAATATTGGAATATTAAAGTTTAGAGGGTTAATAAATGGAAAAGAAAATTATGAAAAACTAAGCTGAGGATCAAAAATTGTGTGTTTAAGCGAGAGAATTAAGGGAGATTACAACAAGATTACACAAGTGGGTCCTCCCCAAAGTAGGTTTCAACCTATTATGCCCTTGTGTAACCACACTTAAAGTGTCCGTGGGCACTTAGAAGGGTTAATTGTAATCTACACTAACTCCACGAAACACACACATGTAAATATCACCGGAATGAGGTGAAAACTTTATGTTACATGGGAAACGAGCAACAATTACATGAACAGTGAGATGAGACGAAGTGTAGAAAGGGATCGTAGAGATCGGGACATGAGGTAACTGACCAAGGGTACAATAAATCCTGCGTGAAAAGCATGATTAATGTGTCATTAACCCATCGTTCCAAGATCAGGACCAAGTCCATCCTTCTAATCAATGACATCGCATTGTTTCATCCCATGATGAACAACTATGAGAGTACCATAACAACAAGGCGTACGATCACTTGGCGTTTAGTACAAGGGAGGAGTGATTTTTGTTTTATGGCACTTCTTTTCTTCTCCTCTTCTTTTTTTTTCTTCTTTTGCACTTTACTGAATCTAGAGAAGCCGCCAACCTTCAGGCATGGGTGCATGTCTTTCCAGTGGGACCCCCTAGAACAGC
>MNCI01020368.1:198892-209196 GCA_015680685.1 Gnetum montanum | reverse complement strand
AAAATTCTAACTCTGGAGGGATCAAACTGCTAGAGCTTCACTACACTAAAACTGGGATGTGAAATGAGGGAGAGCCGCCTCTTATTTATAGAAATTGCGGCTGACTGCGATATCGCGTACGCGACATTGCGGGGGATGCGATATCGCGTACGCGATATCGCGGCCGATGCAAACCGCGTCTCATCAAGTTCTTATCAATATTTTCATAATTTCCCTATTGGTGACCTCAGCTTGACCATTCGCTTAAGGGTGGTATGGAGTAGTTAGTTTGTGTTCAACCCCTAAGCGTTGCATCAGCTTTTGAAAAGTTGCACTTGTAAAATGTTTATCATTGTCAGAAATCAATGCATGAGGCATGCCAAAGCTGTTTATGATTTGTTGTTGAACAAATCATGTAGCTGTAGATGATGTACAAACCTTAACAGCAGTTGCTTATGCCCATTTTGTAAAGTAGTCAACAGTAACAATGATGTAAGCTTTCCCATTGGACCTTGGTATAATGGGCCCCATAAAATCAATTCCCCATATGTTGAAGGGTTCTAAAGGTTGAATCCATTATTGCGAACCATCCATTCTAGTAGTCATTCCCCCATCACATTGACAGCACTCACAAGATTGGACGAAATGATGGGCATCCTGAAACAATGTAGGCCAATAATATCCTGCAAGTAGGATTTTAATGGTTGTTCATCTCCTAGCATAATGACCCCCACAAGGACCCTCATGAGCATCTTAGAGAACTCGTAGTTGATTTATATCAGGAACGCAGCATCAAACCAAGCCATTGGGACATACTTTATAAAGTTTCCCATTGATGTCCATAAAATACTTGGCTCGATGAAGGAACTGTTGTTTCTTTTTAGTGTCTAACCCTTGTGGTGTTTGTTATGTAAGGAGATAGGTGAGAATACTACTATACCAATTTGTTTCTGTGGTCAATTGATTAGTTACTACACCTGCAAAGAGGAGTTCATTAGGGAAATGATTAGAAATTGGATACTCATCCTCTTTGTTGTCCCATTGCAATTGAGATAAATGATCAACAACTACGGTCTCGGTGCCTTTACGATTAATCATTGTAAGATTGAACTCTTGTAAGATTACGAGCCATCGTATGATGCGAGGGCTTACTGTTGGTTTATTCAATAGGAACCTTATTGCACTATGATCTATGTGCATGAATACCTTATAGCCCAAGACATAGTGCGTAAAGCTTTCTAGTGTAAACACTATAGCCATTAATTCTTTCTCTATTGTGGTGGGGTTGAGTTGTGTACCAGAAATACTTCTACTTACACAGTGGATGTAATAAGGATGTTTTTGGTCATCTAACTATGTAAGTATAGCTCCGAAAGCATACTTGGACACGTTAGTCATTATGTGGAATGGTTTGGACCAATCAAGAGCTTGTAGAATGGGTGTTTCTACGAGCTTTTGTTTTAAATTTTGAAAAACTAGTTTGCATTCCCTGGTCTATTCGAAAGGTACATCCTTTTTCATTAGTTCAACCAATTATTTTGCAACCTTTGAAAAGCTCTCAATAAACCTTTTGTAGTAGCCAGTGTGTCCAAGGAATGACTGGATATCTTTTATAGTTTCAAGTTGCCGAGTGATTCCTTGGATAACTTTGATCTTTTCAGGGTCTACCTCTATCCCTGCTTGCAAAATCTTATGCTCTAATATGACGCCTTATTAGACCATTAAATGGATTTTTTGCTAGTTGAGCCTTAAATTGGTTTCTACACATGGCTTCAGTACTTGCTCTAACTAGTCCAAAGCTTGATCAAAGTTTGCTCTGTAGGTGGAGAAGTCATCCATGAAGACTTCCATACCATTTCCTATCTGCTGCTGGAATATGCTTAGAACTAATTGTTAAAACATTGCAGGGGCATTGCACAAGCCAAATGACATTTTTTTGTATGCAAATGTTTCCCAAGGACTATTGAACATAGTATTGGATTATTCTTCTAGGGCTATTTATATTTGGTTGTACCCACTGTACCCATCTAGAAAACTATAGTAGCGATGCCCTACAATGGTGTCTAAGACTTGGCTGATGAATGGCAACGAAAAGTGGTCTTTGAATGTTGTCATATTTAGTAGCCTAAAATCTATGCACACCCTCCATTTACTTCCCTTTTTGGGCACAATAACTAAGGGACTAACCCATTCACTATCAGCAATGGGGTATATGAACCCAACTTTTAGAAGCTATTCAATTTCTTCCTTAACCACTTGCTTAAGCTTTGGGTTCAATTGCCTCTACAGTTGTTGTTGAGGCATTATGGAGGGGTTGGTGTAAATTCTGTGTTGGCATATCCTAGGATCTATTCCGGTTAATTCGAGATATGACCAAGCGAAGGCTTTCGACCATTTGTTTATCACCTTCAATAGTCTCTCTGTTTGTTAAGGAGCGAGCTTCGTGTTAATAATTATCGATTTTTCATTCTTGAGAAATGTGTACTCCATACTGGTGGACAATGGTTTTAACTCAAGGGGCTCCTACTTAAACTTATCAGGGATTTCCAACTTCCCCCAGTTGATATTTTCAATGTCAAGACTTGGAAGTTGGCGATGGACTTGCTCTAATGTGTCTATGTTATCGATGTAAGTGCAAGTCAAACCCTCAGTTGGTTCCATGCATATAGTTGAACTACTCTCTTGATTAGCTGTCAGCCACTGGGTGCCCTCTTGTCTTGTGGCTACTGCATATAGGCATCTTTGTATATTAGTCACTTATGCACATTGATTGCATGTAGGTAGTGTTAAATGTCATACAAACCATGACTTCTGCATGCAATTACACCTTGTGTCACTATATGCAATGCATAAAACTTTCTTCTTCTCGATCTTCCCAAACGTATTTTCCTTTGATATTTCTAGGGAAAGATAGCAGATTCCTAGGCACGTGTCAATTATGCTTAGCCATGCTTTTCCAATTATGATTGGGAAGTCCCCCTTACCATTGTTCACTTGAATCACTAGGAAGTTAGCCAAATATGACCATCTGTAAATAGTGGTGACAATGTCCTCCACTAGCCCTAATGGGACAGTGATGGACTAGTTGGCCAACTCTAAATGAATGTTACTCTTTTTTAGTGGAGGCATGTTCTAGGCTTTGTACATTTCTTGAGAGATTAGGTTGACACCAGAACCTAAATCCAAAAGAGCCTTGCATGGTTCATTCCCAGTGATTTGTAAATATATAAGAGGACTTCTAGGATCAGAAAATTTCCTAAGAATATGGCCAACCTTAATCCAATTAGTGACAGCATGAGTTAACATGACCATATTCATTGGGCGTGGTGTTTGTCTTGAAGTGAGTTCCAAAGTTTTGATTGGTAATGAGGCATCTAAAGGATTAGTCACTTGTGGTTGCAAGGGCTTGGTTGGACTGTTGGTTATGAAGAAAGGTCTTTTCTTCATGCGGTTGTCAAAACCAATAGTAGATTGAGAGTTAATAGCCCTTGTAGCGTTACTTTGTTGCGACTGGGCATGGAGTTCACCCTGCATAGCTGGAGCAGGTGGTAATAGAGATATGGGTGGAAAAGGTGCAGTTGGATGAGAAGGATAATATGTTTATGGAACATCACCCTTATCCTCACAAAATCTAACTTCCTTCTTCCAAATGGAAGGATCTCTGTTATATTCTTCTACATTTTCTCTTTTCTGTAACTCACCTTCCTATTTAGAAACTTGCTCCAATAATCTTTATAGTTGATGGATCCTAAGCTCGGATAGTCTTCATTAGGCATAAGTCCCAAGGGTTTTTCACATTTCATGCTTAAGCCCATCTACGAGATGGCATAGTTGATCCCTTTGCAAATAACCATGGTTAAGACAACGATGTATCAGTTCATAATATCAACCCATGGTAGCATCCAAGGGTTTATGTCCTCCTTGTTTCCAGCCTTAGATTTTCTTTCGTAGGTTGGACACTTAGGAGTACGTTTGGTACTTATCGTTGAACAATTCTAACATGGTACCCCACCTACAAATGGATTCCGGTTCTAAGGACTGGTACCAGCTTTCTGCTTCTTTGATTAGCATCTGTGGAAACAGCTTTAATTTTTTCCATTCATTCTTTATGTTTTGTAAGGCACATGCATAATGAAATACTTGTAGATAACTTTGAGGATCAGCGTTGTATCCCCCTTCAAATCGTGGGATATTGTTCATGTCTAATCTCTTGATCCTACTATCCTTATGGTGCTTTGTTGGGATCCTAACAACCTCAGTTATGTCGAACATACTTCGAGCAGCGAGTAGGGGTTCATCGTGATCATCTTGTCTGTGGCGTCTATGATGCCCATGTTGTTCCCTACTCTCCCTTCTTTCATGGTGTGTTTCTCTAGAGTGCCCTCATCCCCTCTCTCGACTATTTTTTCTATGACTCCCATTTTTCCTACCCTTATCCTTATGGTCTCTTTCTTTGTGATTACATCCAGATCCTGAAGGAGAGGGTGAAGGAGATGATAAAGGTGAAGAAGAAGGAGGACAGTCACCATGTTGGTGCCTGCTTCCTTCTCTTTGGTGGTCACGGCCTTAATTACGGTTACGATTAGAATGTCCATATTTGTCATGTGTTTGTGTTCCTTTTTCAGACCCTTTATGTCCATCGGTACTAGAATTTGGGTTATGGATAGTTGAGTAAAGATTCTGCCCCTTGACTGAAGTCAATGGAAGGAACATCATTATGTGGGCGACTGCCTGAGGCAGGTTCACCACCCTCATTTTCACTTAGGACATGTGAGACATTCTACGACAACTTTCCTTTAATGGATTCATGATGTCTCTCCTCTGTAAATCTCTTTGATGTTGTGCCTCCGTGGGTCGATACTCTCTCGAGTCATGATCATGCACAACATACTTTACCTATAAGTGCTGCATACCAATTTGTGTGAGATCACAAAGAAGCATGCCCGAGATTGAGCGAACGAGAGGTAACACTATGTTACCTTCTAAATCTCGTCAACACAGTTGTTCATCTTGGTGAAGGATAAAGGTAAATTTTGGTATATACTCATTGGGATGAGCATATACCATGCGAAATTGTTGAGGGACAGGCTGATTATCATGTGTACTATGCCTCTGATTATTCCATGTACGAAAAAGGAGACATGATTATCTATTTAGTGTGCAATGTATTATATATTATTATATTTTTTCTTGTAACCAACCCTAAGGTTTGATTCCAACGATGAGAATGATTTCCTAATTTCTAATTAGCGCACAAACAACAAAGTCCCTGGCAATGGCACCAATGATGAGCAGCGAGGTATCCCTACACTCAACCATACGAATATGAGCATACACACACGATCCGATCGAATTCCAAGGACTAAGTGCTTATGCACCTTTGTGGAACAAGGATGGGTTAGTCAATCGTTGTCTTCCCAAGCTTACTTGTATAACACGATTGTATGGTTAAGTAAACTTGAGGTATATGATTTTCATAGTTTTTAAGTTTTTATGTCCTAGTGCTACAAAGGGGGGAGAGAGATAACTAAGTAACTAATTTTAATTTAACTAATTAACTATGCTTTAACTAGTCCTAACACTAGCATCCATTCTCACTTTCCGTACACATCCTAAACTAGTGCAACACTACTGGGATTACCAAATGCTAATTGTTACTGGGTTACCAAGTGTTACACGCATGCTCAAAGTGATCGTATTAAGTGTGCTTACTTAGGAGAGTTGTAGGGTGAGAGAGAGAACATTAATTAACTAAGGAAAGCATTAAGTAACAGTAATTAACATTAATTAATCTATTTTGAATGTTGCAAGGTTTATCACAAAGTTCATCTTTATTTTTGTACACAAGGTGTGCTTAGGTACACAATGCTCGAATAAAGATCTGTTCACTTTATGACTCCTACTGCAGGCACTTAGAAATAATTCTATCTCTAGAAAGGGAAAAAGGCAAAAGTTTGGGTTAGGGACTAAGACTAACTATGCAAACCAACTGCGCCTGCCTCTTATTTATAGGCAATGAGGCAGGCCTCGATATCATGTACGTGATATTGCTTGGAAGGCTCCAATATCGTGGATGCGATATCATGGCTCATCACCTTGTTACGTTCATATTAAGCTTCTCTCTTTTTCCTCTTTTCGTGATCACTACCTTGCTCTCTAGACTCCTATACTATTTTGAGAATGGTTTGGAATCTATTATCTAGGGAGTCCCACATTTTGTCTACCTTTGTTGATACCTCCGATAACAATTTTTGAATGGGCAAAGTTTTCCTATTCACCATCTCTTCAAGTGGTGACTCTTCTTCATCCTCACAAAATCTTACTTCCTTCTTTCGGAGGGAAAGATCTCTATTATATTCTTTTGCGCTCTCTCTTTTCCTTAACTCACCTTCCTCTTTACCAACTTGCTCCAATAATCTTTGTACTTGATGGGTCCTAAGTTCAGATAGCCTTCCTTGGGCATAAGTCCCAAGGGTTCTTTACATTTCGTGCCTAAGCCCATCTAAGAGATGGGGTAGTTGATCCCTCTGTGAGTAACCATGGCTTGGGCAATGATGTAGCAATGCATAGTATCAACCCATGGCAACATCCAAGAGTTCATGTCCTCCTGTTTCCATCCTTGGATTTTCTTTCGTAAGCTGGACACTTGAGAGTACGTTTGGTGCTTATCGTTGAACAATTCTAGCATGGTACTCCACCTATGAATGGATTCCAACTCTAAGGATTGGTACCAGCTTTCTCTTTCTTTGACTAGTGTCCGTGGAAACAACTTGAGTTTTTGTCATTTGTTTTCTATGTTTTGTAAGGCACATGGATTGTGAAATGCTTATAGATGATTCTTAGGATCAGCATTGTATCCCCCTTCAAATCGTGGGATATTGTTCATGTCCAATCTTTTGATCCTACTATCTTTTTTGTGCCTTGTTGGGATTCTAATGACCTCAGTGATATCTAGCATACTTCGGGTAACGAGTAGGGGTTCATCGTGATCGTCTAGTCTGTGGCATCTATGATGCTTATGTTGTTCCCTACTTTCCCTTATTCTATGCTGTGATTCTCTAGAATGCCCTCATCTCCTTTCCTAACTGTTTTGTCTATGACTCCCACCTTGCCTACTTTTATCCTCATGGTCTTTTCCTCTATGACTACATCCAAATCCTGAAAGAGAGGGTGAAGATGATGATGAAGGTGAGGAAGAAGGAGAACCATCACCATGACGGTGTCTGCTACCTTCTCTTCGATGGTTGTGGCCTCGATTGTGGTTACAATCAGAATGTCCATCTTTGTCATGTGTTCGTGTTCCTTTTTCAGACCCTTTGTGTCTATCGGTATTAGAATCTGGGTTATGGATAGTTGAGTGAAGATTCTGATACACAACCCCTTAACCGAAGTCAACGGGAGGAACATCATTATGTGGGAGACTCCCTAAAGCAGGTTCACCACCCACATTTTCACTTATGACATGTGGGACATTTTGAAACAACTTCCCTTTCATGGATTCATAACATCTCTCCTGTTGTAAATCCCTTTGATGTTGTGCCTCTATGGGGTGATACTCTCTTGAGTCATGTTCATGCACAACGTATTTTGCATGTAAGTGCTGCATACCAATTCATGTGAGAGCATGAAGAAGCATGCTTGGGACTAAGCGACTAGGAGGTAACACTATGTTACCTTCTAAGTCTCGCCAACGTAGTTGTTCATCCTAGTGGAGGATAAAGGTGAAGTCTAGTATATACTCATCGAGATGAATATATACCACATGAAACTGTTGGGGTACTGGCAGATCATCATGTGTATTACGCCTTCGATTGTTTCCTATATTAGACCTAGGTGGTGAAACACTTTCGTACGAAGAATGAGGCATGATTGTCTATTCGGTGTATAATGTATTATATATTTATATATATATATATATATTGTAACCAACCCTGAGGGTTTGTTCCAACGATGAGAAAGATTTCCTAAGTTCTAATTAGGGCACAAACAACAAAGTCTCTGGCAATGGTGCCAATGATGAGCGATGAAGTATCCCTATGCTCAACCATACGAATATGAGCGTACACGCATGATCTGGTCGAATTCCAAGGACTAAGTGCTTATGCGCCTTTGTGGAACAAAGATGGGTTAGTCAATCGTTGTCTTCCCAAGCTTACTTGTATATCATGATTGTATGGTTAAGTAAACCTGAGGTATATGATTTTTATAGTTTTTTATGTTTTTATGTCCTGGTGCTACAAAGGGAGGAGAGAGATAACTAAGTAACTAATTTAATTTAATTACTCAACTATGCTTTAACTAGTCCTAACACCAGCATCCGTTCTCACTTGCCGTACACATCCTGAACTAGTGCAACACTACTGGGATCACCAAACGCTAATCGTTACTGGGTTATCAAGCATTATACGCATCCTCGAAGTGGTTGTACTGAGTGTGCTTACTTAGGAGAGTTGTAGGGTGAGAGAGAGAACATTAATTAATTGAGGAAAGTATTAAATAAAAGTAATTAACATTAATTAATCTATTTTGAATGCTGCAAGGTTTATCACAAAGTTTGTCTTTATTACCATACACAAGGTGTGCTTATGTACAAAATGCTCGAATAAAGATCCGTTCACCTTATGACTCCTACTACGAGCACACAGAAATAATTCTAACTCTGAGAGGAAGAAAAAGCAAGAGTTCGGGTAAGGGACTAAGACTAATTAACAAAACTATTGCCAAACCAAGTGCGCTCACCTCTTATTTATAGGCGACAAGACATGCCCCGATATCGAATGCCTGATATCGCTTAGAAGGCTTCGATATCGTGTACCCGATATTGCGACTCATCATCTTCAATTGTAAACTCCAATGGCCTCCCATCTTGATTGACATATGCCACCTACCTATCTTGGGCAACTTTCAATTCATCTTAAATCTCTCGAACTTGCTTCATGGTTTGCATCACCAAATCTATGCTCACCTACTAACTATCTTCTATGTGTCCTAACATAAGGGTGTTTTTCATAGCCTACCATATAAGACCTCATATGGTGCTACCTATAAACTCCCCTAACAATTATTATTATATGAAAATTTGAGGTCTAAATACCTTTGAGTATTCTGGAATAATGCAATATTTATCTATATGCTATCCTTGTAACCTTTCTCATATTTTTTTCAATAAAATGATTTTCAAGCTCCACAAGCGTATACGTGAAAGATAATTTACAAATCGAAAGGAGACGTCGAAGATTCCTCCATGGAGCGTAAACTGGGGTGAGACTATAGGGACAAGCGTACGCTAACGTTTTTCTTTATTTATTATCTTTGATTTCTACGATGCTGCAGATTTCCAGGAACTTTCCGTCACGCGGAGTTGCAATTTTTCATGCGTCCCCTTCATAACGTCACTCAAGCAATGACATCTTATCATCTTTTGACAGTGTCTGTTGAATGGCTTGTACTCACGAACTCTATTTTCTCGTTCACTTTTGACTCAACCATGAGCAATGTTTTTGGTGGGCCCAGAATTGTTAACATGATCAGATGTAAAATTTCTTTTGCTTGTTAATTTAAACTGCTTTTTGAGTTTTTCCTTATTAAAAAATCGTTGCTTACTTTGGACGCACTTTCCGAAATCATACGAACGGGGAAAATAAAAAATTAAGGTTTGCCTGGTTTAAAATATTATTCCATGCTTCAACTTAGACATTAAGAAACATCCCCCTTAATTGTGGGCCGTGAACGTGAAAGATGATAATTTGCACATGAAAAAGCAAAGGCTAATGATTCCTTTGCGCCGACTTCCATGTCGACTTCCTTGTCGTGTAGCAATAATGGATTTCCATTGTCAGCTTTGTTCAACGTGAAAAAGCAAAAGCAAATGATTCGTTTGTGCCGACTTCCTTGTCGTGTAGTAGAGCGTGGAATAATGGATTGCTATGCTCAGCTTTGCTTCGTAACGTGAAATTTAGTTCACATACCGTGGTCCCTTCGAATAACGCAGAGCACCTTCTGCCTCACGCGGAATTCCATTTTCCAACAGGCCTTGGAGGACCGAACCCATTTTTTCCTTTCGAGTTCAGACCACTTTTGTTTAGCCATTACAGAGAAAAATTTCATGGTTAGCCAAGAAATTTTGGACGATATATTCCTGAATTTCGGAGAAATAACTTCACACTGCACCAGACTAGTGAATTTGCATTGCTGCATTCACATACCTGCATCTTTCTGGACCTGTCTTTGCTGGAACAACCGAGTGCCTCCCGTATTGGGATATGGAAGACAAAACATTGAAGAGAAGCTGGACAGAAATGGAGGAGAAAGAAGATACAGACTCC
>MNCI01020368.1:166863-186744 GCA_015680685.1 Gnetum montanum | reverse complement strand
TCATTCCCCATGGTAGAAAATAAGAAAAATAAAGAAAATAAACATGAATTAGGGCTAAAATAATATGCATCTATCCATCAACTCATAGAAAAATAAAAATACATTGAACTTTTAAAATTTTGTCTTGAAGCTACATATTAAATAGTATTGTGCACTAATACAAAGTACCAAAAAGCTAAAAATAAAAAAGATTTTTTTGTTGTAGTACTTTTAGTCAAACATGTTGAATATATTTGTCTTTTCTATTTGAACTTATTGATGAAGATAGTTTGGAATCAAAATGGTCAAACCTCCAAATGGTTTTCTTGAGTCTTCAATTTTTGATGTTTTAGCATTATGAAAAATATCAAAGTTATTTAAAAAATATATTATGTAACACTCAAGAATTAACATTGACATGGTATGAGGAGCAAACACTTCATCAATAAGGTTACCAAGTTTCCTTGGTGCTATTGCAAAAAGGTTAATTAAATTATTAACTATAATTTACTATTTGTTGCAGCTTTCCTTTAGAACAAGATATTCTAGGAATATGTGATGCTCATTTTCAATTACTCTTTGAATTATATATGCCATAGGTTTCTCTTGTATTAAAAATTGGACCATCTACCTAGGTCAATCCTAAACTATTTGTATTATATAAGATGCATAATTGAAACTATTTAAGTTAATTGTATTTAACATTTACCAAGTGAAACATAATAACTTTTACAGTATATGTTTACGGAATGCTTAGTTGGAAGCAATTTTATAATAACTAAGAATAAAAATTATAGAAAATGTGCTGATTATACTTTTCTACACCTGGCAACCATATTTTAATTTTACCTATATTTCAGGTCAAAATCGAAAAGAAAATCTTTCATTATTTCTTTCTAACAAAATAACCATGTATGTGGTATTCCATCTTGACAAAAATCTAATGTCATGCATTGAACAGGACGCTCCATCAAATTTGAGAGAACTTAAAATACCGGATTGCATAAAACTTCAGAGTCTTCCAGAATCGATGGGAAAGCTTAGACATTTGTCTTCTATGACACTGAAAGGATGTACATCTTTGAAGACCATTCCAGATAGCTTTGGCCAGTTACCATTGAAATGTCTCAAAATTGTCCGATGCCGTGCATTGGAATGCTTGCCAGAGACTTTTGGAAGCCTGACAAGGTTACAGAAGTTGATAATGTACAAATGCTGTTCAATGGTGTCATTGCCCGAGTCATTTGGGCATCTGGCAAGCTTAAGTGCACTGATCATTGAGAGATGTCGCACAATGGTGTCGTTGCCCGAGTCATTTGGGGATCTGAGGAGATTAAGGACACTGGGCATTGACCGCTGTCCCGCAATGGTGTCGTTGCCCGAGTCCTTTGGGGGTCCCGGAAAACTGGTGCAATTACGAGTGCTGCGTATAGAGGAGTGCCATGCTTTGGAATGGCTACCACAATCATTAGTACGCTTGACAAACTTAGTTGACATAAATGTGCGTCAGCGTGGCGAAAAATGGTTGTCAGACAGATCCACGTCCAGGCTTTCGCTGTCAGTAGATGAGGATGATAATGATAGGGAGTTAGCACATTGGTTGTTTGGTAGCACTGATGTGCGGAACTTTATCCAACCCATCCAAATTCAGCAACAGAAATACACTGCCGGTTTGCTTTTAGCAGCACCTAATATTAATATTAATATTAATATTAGACGTGCGCCTCAATTAATTGATTTTGAATTCGTAGCCGCTCATGTCATCAACTCTGCCAGCCGTGATGTAGATTTTATCCGTCTTGAAGGCTTGTGGAATGTAAAGGAGCTTAACCTATGTAATCTTCGTCGTCATCTGGTGCAACTGCGGCTCAGTCATTGTTACAATCTCCAAAAGTTACCCGAGGGTCTAGGCAGTCTTTCATCTCTGCAACAGCTTTACTTGATTTGGTGCTTGAATTTAGAGGAGGTGGAGCCCATTGGTAATTTACAAAATCTAAGACGGCTACACATTGATACTTGCGTTGCTTTGAAAGCATTGCCGTCTTGCATAGGGAATCTTTCTGGACTACAAGAGTTAACAGTGAAAGGTTGCTGGATGATGGAAGTAATCCATACACAAGCATTATTTAGTCTTGCCAAGCTTGACGTAGATTCCTGCGTCAACGTCAGCAGAATTGTTGGGTTTTCACACCTTTCTAGTCTTGAGACACTACAACTTCGGGGGTGTGTGAACCTGAGACAAATCATGGTACGCCCGGGGCTTTTCAACCGGTTGTATCACGTCGACATCACCGGGTGTTACCCTTTTTGTGATGGGCAACTGTCAGTTAACCCTTACGACATCACAAACAGGTGTTACGCTGTTTGGAATCGGCAACCGACAGTTAACCCTGACGAAGACATTTTCCTCGAATCATACAACAACGATGCGGAGGATACCGAGGTAATAATTATGCCCTTGTATTTTTAAAATTAACTCTGCATCTCATTCAATTTTGTTTGTACTTGCTATGTTTGCATTTAGTATCAAAGGCGTGTACATTATTAATTATTATCCCAAATGTCGTGCTTGAACTCAGACGTCCGAACAGGTGTTGGAGCGGTCGTTGGAGTGGTCGTTGGAGTGGTGGTTAAATGTGAAAGCGGTTCAATGCCTGAAGTGGTCGTTGGAGTCGTTGTTCAATACACGACCGGTTAAGAAGGGTGGTGGAATATTAAATGTGAAAGCGAGCCCGGCGTTGTGTTTAGCAGTGGAGCAAAAGATGAGAGAGTTGCTTGGCGGCGAAGATATGTCGTCCTTCTTCTTTTATAAACTTCCACCTACACATGTCCACGGCACACACGTCCTTTCCCTGCCATTTATTCCGCGTGCCGTGGTCGTATGTCTTATCTCATCTGTTTACACTGCTGACCTTCCAAGACATGTTCCCCCGCCTAAAACCGAATTTAAATTCTCCACCGATTATAAACATCGTTACGAACCACTGTTGGATGATTTTCCTTATCCAGATTGCAAATGCAAGTATACAGGTTCCGGTGCGCTGCAAGATTTTAGGCGTTTTGATTGTGGTGAAGAAATCCACTGCGCTGTATTACCCTTTACCACAGTAGGGGACATTAAAAGTTGTGATGATATCTGTTTGAACATAGAAAAGGGCAGACTTATAGAAAAAAGCCAACTTGTATATGATTGTGACATGAAGCATTGTGACATGAACCATTGTCACGATCCAAGCTATGAAGCACTTGTAAAGGATGGATGGATAGTTTATCTGGGTTCCAGAAAAGTATACTTGGCGAAAGAGATCTACAAAACCTTTTATTCTGAACTCAGGAAGCAACGCTTGCTTTCTTGCACATGGACTCAACTACCTTCTCAGCTACAAATTCATGAATTTTCAGCACTTGACATTGCAGGTTGTCAAATAACAAAGATCTCTCGTCACGGCAACACTTGCATTATGGTAAACATATACTCATTTGTTTTATTCTTTTAACAGCTAATGATGAATAACAATTATGTGACTGAACCTTTTAACCAGTATAGCTGAATTAAAGTTGAGTTGGGATGTTTTAACAGGAAGAAGAGTCCGGTTTGATATGGAGTAAAAGACGGTGCCTTTTCATGGATGATCATGCGTTACTACTGCATCACCCAAAAGGCAGTGAACATAGCTTTCTGGCGTATCCTGAGATTGACCATGACCTAGAAAAAGTCGTGGCTAATCTGTATGAAATGTCAATCTCCATATTAGTGAATGGTAAAGTGGTTTCTTCAAGAAAATTGCAACAAATTATTCCAATACCCGAGGAAAAAATTCCTCCTCACACTGGGCTGCAAGGAGGAGACTTTCATTCTTCATCAGAAATAGAACATTGGGTGAAACTCTTGCAAAAGGTGAAACTCTTGCTTCAAGGACGAGACTTCTATTCTCCATCAAAAACCAAGCTTAACCTGAAACAATGGATGCTAGAGAAAGTGAAGAAAAAACGTTTGCACTACCAAACACCGAGAGACTGAACGTGACACCGAGTGAAAGGGAAGAAAAAACATTTGTGCTACCTAGCACTGACATGGAGGCTGAACGTGACACCGAGTCTGAAAGTTGAAATGATGGGAGCCCCAGGTAAAAACTTGACAACCCTCTTCCCTGGCTGAAAATCAGTTTTCTATGGCTTCTTATGATACATTCCTGTTTCAATGATACAAAGTTTCTTCCGCTTTTGATTATCTTTTTCTGCACATTATGTCATAACCTCCCATTTGTTGATCGTGGTATTTTTCAGGTGGCAGAAGGTAGGAGCTTGATGGTGATGGAGCTTGATTGATGGAGTTTCTTTTCTTTGTTCCCGCATTTAGTTTTCTTTTTGAATTCATGTATTGATGGTTATGATGTAATGAGATTGATGAACTCTGTTCGACTCTTTGAGATTATGGTTATGTTATGATTTATGAGCTCCAATGTCGATATTCTATTTTACCATGCACTTTGGTTTAAATTTTATAATTCTTATGGATGATTCTTTATTAAGTTTATGAGCATTATGATCTCACAGGCCCTAACCATAAGGTTTGTATAATTTAATTATGAATAATTTTATGAGTTAAATTATGGGGTGTAACAAGTAGGTATCATAGCATGGTTTTAGGTCAATGGTTAGAGTTAGTTTTTGCAGATGCCTCTAAGGAGAAGGGAAAGTAACAAGGTAAGTTCCAACAACATGCAACAACTCCTCCAAGCCTTGGTGAACTTGTTGAGCAATAGAGGCAGTCATGGTGGAGCCTCAAGTGATATTATTTATTGTTTATTTTTGTTCAAGATAATAATTAAACCTTTCACTTAAATTAAATTTTAAATTTTTTTAAAAAGTATAATTTTGAGAAGAGTGAAATATAAGTTTACAATCAATGTGCTCATATACATCTAGGAATAGTATGCACTTATAATTTGGTAATTTATTGATTTATTTCTTAATAAAAATGTAGCAAAGAGGTATATCCTTAAGTAAGAGTCTTGATATAGCGATATCCTTAAATGGTGTTTGCAAATAAGATTTCTCTAAAGCTAATGTTCTTGCTAGGACTATGTGAGTATGTAATGGATTCTCAAATCTCAAGTTTAATAAATACATCCAATTTTAGTAAATACATTAAAAATTTTCTATTGTACATTTGTTTATAAAATGTGACATGATTAATAGTTACTCTAATAACAACTTGTGTGTCTACATTTATGGAGATTATGCAATTATAGTTAAAGCATTGCATTATGCATGCATAGAAAATTCAAAATTGATTTTAATGAGATTTTTAGTGAATTGTTTACCTTTAACACAGTATCTTAACTTAATTATCAAATTATATGTATTTTTAATAGATCATGATTTGTCTATTCTATAGGTAATCAATGAGAAGCATACTATGAAAAAAGAGGTTATACCACATGATTTTGGTGAAAAATATTAATAATGAGCAAAGAAAATTCAGAGTACATCACAAGCTTGACATTGAATAGACATCATCAAAAAAAAAATATTGAAAGAAAAAACTTTTTGATGGTAGGACTATCTACTCAATTGTTCACAACTAAAACTTTGAAAAAATAAGTGAAAAAAATCAATTGTTAGTAGGGAGGAAAATTCTAGTCTTAACAAAATTTACATCATTTTTCAACATCCATGCATGAAATTGAAATAGCAAAATGATTCAAGATAGAGAGGTGTGGCTTAATACCAATATTTGTTTCAAAGTAACAAAGTAGTAAAAGATCTTCACCTCATCACTTAGGATTCACCTCATCACTTATTATTGATCTTATATTGAGAAACTTTATCATCAATTATAACTTTCATGTCAACACTACTTTTAATCTTTAAGTTAATAGTATTCTTGTTTTAAAAAATGTTTTAAATTCAAGGTTTTTTGAGATTTCTAAAGCTACAAAGTTTAAGATTTTTTGGAGTTCTTGATTTTTTTTAAAAAAAGGATTTTTAGAGTTCTAGGGTTTTTTAAAAATTTTAGTGATTTTGAGATTTTTAAATATTTCTAGTTTTGGATTTTTTATGTCAAAGTTGCTCCACAATCAATCCTTTCAATAAATGTATACTTTAAATTACAATCACTATGAGGCCTACATCAGATAGTTTCCAAGCTATATACTAATCTTCAAGGGCCAACTTCCTTACTAAAGTAAACTTCTCTCTATGCACAAAGATTGTTAAGTCACTATCCTTGTTTTTGTGACTTGCTCAAGTATGACTCAAACCAACAACCTCTTGCCTATCACAACAATGAGCTAGCCACTTAAAAAATATAATGAGCTAACCACTTAAAAAATATTGTTGATTCTCTAATATTACTGCTTGCTTAGAAATCCAAATGATTTTAATGAGCAAATTGATCAATGAAAAATAGGGTAAATCAATGAAGTCATAATAAAAGATGAATTTTTTACAACAAAATAAATAGCTGGAATTCATCCTAACTTTGAGGTATTTTTATTAAAATAGTTCAAGTACTTGTTGAATGTTATGTGATATTGGATCATCTACAATAAAATCAACTTTATTTCCAACCAAAACCTCACTTTAAAAGAACACCCGAAAAGATGAACTATGAACGATGGTAAAAAAGATAACACATCTAAAAATACATAAATAAACTTGTTAATTAGCATAATCCAAAGAATTTGAACTTGAAAAAATGAAGTGTACATGAATAAGAAAACGTTTTTGTGGTAATGTACACCCAACTAAGAGAGAATGAAGGAAGAATTCCCAACTAAAAAGACATTAAGCAAACATTAAACATTAAGAAAGTCCTATCAAATTATGGTTTTGCTTTTATAATTAGATTTTAGCATATGATGTTATCAATTCTTGCCTACTTTACTCTTAAGAATATAATCTTACATAATAACAGGATTCATAAGCTTAGAAAAGGCATCTATTTAACTAGAATACCAAAAACTACAGATCAAAATTTTGGCTCAGGACATGCATAGAGAACCCATCTCTTCCTAGCACACACTAAGTAATAATGTGTGAACCGATGGTGCCAATAATTTTATCATTATTCTAACCAGCACCACCTCTTTAATTTGTAGATGAAATACACATTTAAAAATTTGATACACCATATAGATCGCTGAATGATACCTTCATGCAGCATCAGTAATATTAAGGGCCAATTTAATGTTCATTGCGCTGGCCTTGCCACTGACTCAACATGTTGACCTGAATTGCATACCTTGCAGAATTTCTTCTTCATGTTGTTGTGGGGAACAGGCAAATCCCCAAGCAAATCACGTTTTGGCCTTTCAGGTGAAAACATAGTTGACAACAGATTTCCACATTTTGAACAAACATCAGCAACATGGGAATCAGAACTTGTGTGTAGTCTATCATGTAATAAATAAGAAGCTCCATGAGCAAGAACAGAATTACGTTCCATTTCTCCAAATTGAATACCTCCACCAACATTCCGGCCTTTTATGGGTTGCCTGGTAACAGGATTAATTGGTCCAGTTGCCCTTACCTGTACCAAATGATCAATTGATAAGAATTGAATGCACATATGCTTTTGGTTTTTGGTTATGATGGAAGTGAAATCGGATTTATAATACGCTGTGAACCCAAATAAATGAAATTTTATTCATCATCTCAAAAGTATTCACCGTTGAAAAGGGACAAAAGAATAAAAAGTCATTACCTGAAAATCTGAACCCATGTGATGGAGTCGCTGATAATAAATTGGACCAATAAATATATCACAAGTAAGCTCTACCGCAAGTGTACCACTGTATAAAACTTCTGTACCATGATAATTGAAACCATGTGATGCTAAAATACGGCCAAACACATCAATAGAAGACTCAGATTCATTTCCCTCATATTTGCAAGATTTTGCAAATGCAGTTGCATCAACAAACTGACCCTTGACGCTGCCAGCCTACCATGATATAATATATTATATATTAGTTTCTGAAGAAAACATGTAAACATACTTTAAAATACATTCCAAAAAATCTACGGGACATTGTTTCATCCACTCATCATACTTGGTGTTCAGTTCCTTCGACTATTCAATATTTATGTGACAGTTACCAAAATGAGTTTTAAAAAATTGTGTTAACATCGTTGTTATTTGTGGAATGTAATGATATTTAATTACTAAAAACAGCTCAATTAAAATAACTTTCTACATATTTAAAAGAAATTGAATATTATAACCTTATAATTTAAATCACTTTGATTTCAAAGCCATTCTTGTAGCTCCATTTTAATACTTCACAATTTTCTAAACTCATCATTTAAAAGAACCTATTTTCAAATAGCGTGTTGACATACAATAACCCGTATAAACTTGTATCACTTACAAGTGTCCTTCATGCTGATCCCAGTGTGTGACACACCCGATCTTTCCCCAAAACTTGAAATATTGTTTCCTTATAATTGAAAATAAATATGAATGTCATCAGAGCCCCAAAATGAAGGATTTACACTAAGCAAGATCACCAATATTTTGTGACTCAATACATAGTAACAGAGTTTTAGCAATACACAGGAAAAGAGATAAGATAATAGAATTTTCATGATAAAACACTTTAACATGAAAGGGAAACATCCATAGTTAACATCCATAGTTAAGCAGACATATTAGAGAGTATTTATGGGAAAACCAGACTCTTGGCTTCTTGCATCTCAAACATAGGTTATCGGTCAATAGACATCATGGACAACTACAAATTGTCAAAATCCCAAATCAAGCTGACAATCAGTCTGCTACACCCAAAAATTGGGATGATAATGATTATGCAAATGCCTCAAATTCAAGGTTGATAGTCAATCTATTGGTAGCTTAAATTTACGATGTGTTACAAAAATGTCTGGAAACCACAATTAGAGGCAAAAATTATAACATGAAAACTTAGCGATATCACTATTCAATAGTTTCCCCTCAGAAGACAAAGCTATTTTGCTTTCCAATACAGAGTGTAACATCATCATTTGGAAACCTTTTTCCATCGCAAACACAAAGAAACAAGCACATGTAGAACTAGCTAGGTGTGTACTACCTTTTGTGGAATATCCTTCCCATAAAAATCCACATGGACAAGATCTCCTTAACTGAATGAACATATGAAATACATACAACTATAGACACCATTTAGGAATGTGTAGGCATTTGGTGTCTTCAGGTGTCAACAAATAACAAGACACACAACAATCAAATATCATAAATCTAAACACCAAAGAAGATCAAATTCCCATTTATTGTTAATTACAGATCTAGAAGAATAGCCATGACCTAGCTCAAAAGCTTCAAATTTTTACAACACTTTACTCCTCTCAATGGTTGCTAATCCAAAGTGGCCAGCTTTACCAAGGTTAACATCATCATGTTTTAGTTTGAGGCAATCCTTCAATACAAAACAAAGCCTTCTTTAAATGTTCAATTTTAACACAATGCCAGCATCGTAGTTATCCTTTCTTTTGATTTCTGCTAATGATTGAAGTTTCACAATAAGGCAAATCATTTTCACTAGCTGAACATCTAAGATCTTCAGTGAACATAGCATAACCTCACTCTCTACCTCCACCTCAAAACCTCCCCCTTCAAACAGGTCCTCGGACGATAGAAATCATTAACAATTATGAATTATCAAACCCCTTAATCAAGTATAATAAACAATCTATAGTTAAAATCCAAAATTAGGGATAATAATTATAATGTAAATGCCCCAAAATCAAGGATGACAATTACAACCTCACAGTGCAATGTATTTACAGTTCGTGAGAGAGAGATTTTCCGGGTTACAATTAAAGGCATAGCTGTTAAAAAACCCCATTTTGTTGAAACAGGGCTAGAATGATAAGAAGAATTAGAGGCATAACTGTGGGAGTTAAGTAGAATAATAGGCTTGGCTTCATTACTCTCCCAAAACAATGGTAATCTTCAGCAACTAGGACAAACTACATCATAGCCATCATTGGGTAAATACACCAAACAAAATCTAAAAAGATAGAATTTCCTAAGAGCTATGTTGACAATCCATATGTAGTAATATGCATAACGAGCCCACTACCAAGTAGCAATGGCTAGCAATGTAACAAACTTGTAAGAGTTATGTGCACTACATGGTGAGCTTTGATTATCTATAATGTTATTTAAAAATTCATATTTTTAAAGTGAAAAAACAAAGCTTGATATATAGCATGTGAGTAATGAAGGAGGAAAACATTATTAAGGTTTTGTTTTTCCAAAATTGCGAAACTAGTGTAACAGAGAGAATTAAGAGAACTGATGAATGAACTAAGAGTCATAATTAAGATTCTTCAATGAAAGATTGAGCCTTAATCTCCTAACCTTTGGTTATTATTGTTATTTTCGTCTAATACATTAATTCAATCTCCAAGCATGCCAACATATTGTGTTGAAAACAAGTGAAATAGATGGATCTAGTAATTTTTTTCGTAGCAACAAGTGAATGTACGACAATGTTATGATCAACCAAAAATATCAATGACTAAATATTCCAAAACATTTTAAGGAGATACTTGCATGTTGATTGTTTCTTGAACATAACTTAAAATGGTTCTACATGCTTTGGCTATTGTGTCCTTGTATCTTAAAATCTAGACTATCCTTATTGCTAAGGAGTGGTTAGCTCAATTGGAAATTCATTCATTTATCAAAAAATAAATTAGGAGTTTAGGCTATATGATTGAACCAATATTATTCATCTCTAGAAACATAAGTACAATGTGAAATGAGCAAAATAAACTAACAATGGTTCCTCCTTCAAATACCTTAAACATCTCCTTGTGTTATCTCTACAATATTTTAAAAAAATTTTAAAGAGGTGTTCAAAACTTTGAACACACACATACATAATAGTCTTCATATTTTTTTGAACAAGGAAATAATCTTCACATCCTATATGCATACAAGCAAGAAGGTCCCACGCATTCTAAAATCGTGACAAAATTCATAAATCAAATTAGGTGTATCTTGGTGGTTAACATAACATGTCACAGGTTCTTTCCCAATATGCTATGTTGAGATAAATACAAACTGAAAATCATCCAACAGATCATTAAGGTGTCCACAAACATACAGACTCTACTGCAATGCTATTCCAACCCAAAAACAATTGTAAATTCAAAACCAAATCACCATAAACAATTCTAAATTGATATATGTTGTAATGATTTTCAAAAATAAAATCAACAAAAAAATTATTTGCTTTCTATCAAAGTTAAAGCTTGGGAAAAAAATTATCATTTGATTTGGTCAATTAGAAAAATGAAGAATCAGAAAGTAAAACTATCAGCAGACATCCCTTCTCTACTGAAGCAAAAGAAAAGGTCTTTCTGCAGTTTTTAATTTTAGACTAACAACAAACCTTTATTCAATTTTCTGTTGAACTGAAAACAGATTTTATTTTCCTAAAGCCACAAAACCAGCAATAAGACTTTCTTCCTCTTTTTCTACAATTGCAAAGATATGACTCTATTTGGTTCTATATTTGATTGCTATGAAGACAAACCTTTTTTAGTTATTCCATTTCTGGTAAAATGTCAAAAGAAGAAAAGCTGAGCTTAAGGAATGACAATATTGAATTCAATTGTTATATTAGAGTAACAATTTGCAAGATTGTAACAAATGTTTTATGTAAGTTAGGGTGAGTGAAAGATTGAGAAGAGGAAAATCTATTTGGTATTGTGCAACTTTTGGTTTTTTATTTGCTTGAAAATTTATCGTGGAATTGAGGGAATTTTGTGATAATAGTTATTATTTAAAATAACTGGACCTTCAACAGCTTTAACATGCAATTTCATTGTCTTTTTTTGGTTTCTTAGAAATGTTTTGCGGGTGAAGATTTTTCTGTTCACCTTCTTTATACTCTTTAATCCTGGTTTTGAATGTATGTCCTGTTCTGCCAATGTACTCCATATCCATTTAATCATGGAATGATTCATAATCTTTATTGTGTATTTTGATGGTGGGAATAAGTCTCCACTGCTTTGTGTTTGTATAAAATTCATGCTCCAATTATGTCTGTAATTCATTCCCCAAAGTATAACTTTTTTAAAAAAAGTTCACATAAACTTGTTTGAAAATGCTTGCAGATTTAGATCACAGCTTGCTGATACTATGCAAAACCTGGATCAATTTTCCCATGTTTTCTAACTTGCAGTATATCTATTTAACTATGAGATACAAATGCCACTAGTTCCCCAATGCTGTTTTCCAAACAATTAATGTTCACATTTCATGGAATAAAAGACACATTAAATAAATGAAATTAATACAGAATGTTAAATCTCTTTGTTATTAAGGAGCTAAAAAGATAAGTTTTTTAATGTTAAATTTAAACATTGACTGGAGATCTATTGAAAATTTGCACTAACCCAATTTAAAAAATGCTAGTTAATTTCCATCAACAAATACCTAAAAATTTCAAATATAGCACTTATTTAAATATAGTTTTGTTCTATCAAAAAGGTAATTCTTTTCTGTAAGACATAATATATAAAAAAAGCATATCTTAATAGCAATAGACTCTTTCCAATAGTCATTCTAGAAGGAAAACCATATGGATTAAATATAATGTCTGGATGCATTCCTACAACTGCTGAAAATGGCATGTCAATATCAGGCCACACTTGTGAACAAATGCCTTTTTGTCCATGTTGACTACTAAACTTGTCTCCAATTTGAGGCTTCTAATCTTGACAAGCTGATATACTAACATACAGAGTTTTTTAAAAAACACAAGCATTGACATCATTAATCAATTCATCAAAATTTCTGGAACTCAAAGGTAATGATAAGAAAAACAAATTTTTTACACTAGAAGGTAACAATTTGTATAGTCAACTAAATGATATTTTGAAACTCTATCTCAACTTGCCATTAACATTTTGTCTTGAGGAAACCAATTGCAAGTGTTGATAAATCTAGTATGATTTGAAGCATCATGAAAAAAAAATATAATTAATCACTTTTTCACATCACTAAGCATGTATAATTTTTTAAAAATGACCAACCCAATCTAATTTTGAATCAGCATAGGCATTGCTCAACGTTAACTGTAATTTGCATGATTAATTGTAAATTTCTTAATCTCGTAGTGCATGTACTCATGCTAATGCATAAAATATAAAGAAAATACACTATTTAAGCAATATCCACAGTTTTTTGAATAAACTTAACCAAATCTAAAGGATCATCACCTAGAGGCTCAATACTCATACCACTAATGCAAAGTCCTGAAAGGGTCAATGGATAAGCAAAAGCCTAACCTTCTTTTGAGTGGTTGTGCCCAAACTCAAACCTAGGTCTTACAACTTGAGAAATGAACACCTTAGCATCACTCTACATGATGGTCCTAAAACTAAACCAAATCTATTTTTAAAAAATACATATATTATAAAACCTACATTTCTTATTTTGTAAACTTCAAGTTTGCAAATGCAATTTACATTAAAATTTTAACAAGCCAATGTTCACAGTTTGCCTTAATTGTAACCCTTTTTTAAGTTAAATTGAGCAGTAAACAGTACCTTCTGCATTGGATCCTTCATTTTTGTGCCTACGGCAACCACATAGTTAACAATACAAGCCTCTACTCCTTTGAGATTATGCAGCATACTTTTTGAAGTTACAGTATCGATGACAAAACAGTAAGGTTCTCCACTTGCAATACTCTGAAAAATTTGAAAAATTAACTTGTAAGTGACAATAATTTATGTAGCCATTATACCCATAGGATACCATAAGTGTAATGCCACATGCATAGCCTGCCCAACATATGGAAGTCCATCTATATCAATTAAATGGCTATAACAAAAATCTTTTTTAGATCTCCCAAAAATTTTCATAGTGTTATCTTTTCTATTTCTTGTTTCTGTCAAATCAACAGTGTGTGTCTGCAGATTCAAGCACATAGGTTCAGATTAAATAATTACTAATATAATAAGGCAATACTGATATTTAAAACTGTGAATAATAGGAAATGAAATCACATCTTAGTCCAATATACAATATTTTTTCCCTCCCGTGTAATGCAAATTCTTCCTTGCATTGTGCATGACATCAATTTATCTAAGCTTCACAAGATTCAGAAACGCAAAAGTATCCAAACAAGTTTGTAAATACGTGTTTTAAACAAACACAAAAGCATGCAAATAGAATAAACAAAGCTTCAAAAACTGAAGATTAGTGCGGTAAACAAGAATAGCATGTATTTTAATGCACTTTATGCACATTTAAATGAAACAGCATTGCATGGTGAAGAAGAAAATTATGCCACCATATAACAAAATGAATTTACTTAAGGAAAAGTCAAAGCCATGAAGTAAAGAAATATACCTTGCTGAACATGTTAATTCACAAAGGTTTTATTATTATTATTCTCTTTAACTATTAAAGAATTTAATATTTTTTCCTAAAATTTTGCAAAAATTATGGACATATTTTTTTGTGTATTCTAGATGAATTTTTTTTCTGGGCAAACTGAGCTAGTCATCTCATCAGCAAGTTCAAATAGTTGTCAATTAGTCAACCATCAATTCAACAATTAAAAATATCTCAGAATGCCCAATTTTTTACATTTTTTGGTCTTGTAAGCAGTGCTGATGTATGGTCTTTTAGACATAAGAGTTTAATTCCAAACAAATAATGCTTGGAAGACACCTCAATTTCCTAGTCATGCGGTTTTAGCCACAGTTTTAAACTTCCTAACTACAAGGGTTTTCTTTTCTAAAATATTAACATGAGTCATCCTTGACATAAAAAAGATATTTTCTCAATGGACACATGCCAGCCTTGCAAGAGGTCATGCTACTATTCTCTAATTCCAATTTTTTCAAACATATCCAATGGCACTCATATGCTTAAAACTAGATAATGATTGATTTCATTGCTAGCTATTCAACATCATCAAAGTGTTTTGTATTATTTTCAAAGCTGAGTTTTAGCAACCATTTGGAAAACTTTTCTTCAAAGAATGTTTCATAACAAGCCAACTCTAGATTTCCTGCATCATGGCTTAGCATCTAGTAAAACGCTAAGGGAAATTCATCCTTCCTAAGCCACCTCAAATTTTTAGCACATTTTTAGGCTCTTACACTACTTGGTTTCGTTCCTTGTATATTTGCAATATGTCTATGTCGCTAATGAATCTTTTTAGGGTACCTTAAAGCACCCATCACCTTTGACATTGAAGGCTAATAATCTGCAAAGATTTTAACATGTAAATTTTCATTTCAGTATTGAAAACAAGTGACATACTTTGCAATATGATCTTGAGTAGCAAGATTAATAAACATAATCAGAAAGAACAAAAATGATTTCCCAAAAATCAGAAAGAACATAAAAAAGTAATTATGCTTGTCATATTGCTAATAACACAAGTAATACACACTATGCATGATAAATGGTTACATGGTTAAAATATTCAGAAGTTAATGATATGAAAGATATTTTAAGTTATAGAAAAAGGAAGTACTCCTAAATTCAAAAACTAATATCAAATGTCTTCAGAAATGATGAACAAATAAGTTAAGACATACTTCATAAATCTGGCCATGACAAAAATCACGTTCTACTGTAGATTTGTTCAGAATCATAGCATCCTCCACATTATAGCTACAATCATAATAAATGATAAAATATTTGTTAAAAGTAAAAGTTTTATTTGAAAATAAGTCATTGCACAAATTGTCATTTCAATTATAATAATTTACCCTATGTAAGCAATAACAATTGCATTTGTGCCTGAGGGATATTCATCAATATGATATTTGCTGTGTCCAACTATATGAGTAATAGGTGTCTAGGTGTTTGGAATCAACAAAATATTAACAGTCAAAATTTATGACTAAATTACCACATCAATAAATTCACCTCAAGCAAACATCAATTAAATTTCAAACATGTAAAATTCTATCTGAGAATTTTAGAACTATAGCCAAGTAAACATGAGAATTGGGTATCTAATTCTCACTTGTAGATCATAAAGCTTGTGGTCACTACAGTATTGAATTGACTAGAAAAAACAAACCTATACCAATGAATTCTTTTTCATCAATCAGGCTTGGTTTACAAAACTGAATAGTTCAAATTCTTGTGATAGAAAACCCATTGTTTGCTTTGCCATCTGCAATATGAAATACAAATATTTCTTTAACTCATACACAGCTAAGCCTCAACCTTGATCAAATTCTCCCCAAATGCCAAAGAGGATCTCTAGCTTGCAGTTGCCTATTTTTGTAACTTGTATGATCGGAATAAGAGGGTTAGCTCTGAACTATTGAAAGGTATGATCCCCTATTGATAATGAGTTCTTGTAAGGAAGACTCTCTAGAGAGGAGATCCATTCGGTAGTGGCTGAGGTACCAAATCACAAGACACCTAGGCTGGACAGCTGGAATTTTGAATGTATCAAAGCCTACTAGATGTCATTGCAAGGGATTTTGAGGGTCTTTTTCAAGCAAGATTCAAGTATGGTACTTTTCCCAAAACCTAGAATAATACCTTCATTGTCTTATTGCCTAAGAAGGACAAGGTGTAATCCCCAAGGGATTGCAGACATCAATCTTTGCAACAGTTTTTATCAAACTTTTTCCAAGCTTTGGGTAAATTGCCTGAAGCCCTTGCTACCCAATATCATAGAGGTGGATCAATCAGGATTCATCCTAGGAGGAACATTATTCATCCTAAGAGGAACATGAAGGAGTTGGGGTTTTGTAGGAGGTTTTCTGAGATGATCAAGTTCATGCTTTCTACAGTTAGATTTCAAGTTTCCCTAAATGGACAAATATCTGAGCAATTTTGCCCAAGCTAGGGCCTTAGGCAAGGTGATCTTTTATCACCATATCTCTTTGCTATTGTTGTTGATAACCTCTGCAAATGGATCAGAAAGTAAAATATCATGTCCACGTTTCCCTAGAACCTTCGTACTCTTCAGTATGCAAATTACATAATGATTTCTTTCCTAGAATTTGTTCTTGAGGCTAGAAAGGTGATGTGGGCATTGGATGGATTTTGTCAATCAACAAGACTTGAAATTAATTAGAACAAGATAGAGCATTTCCATGTGGAGTGCCTAATAGAAAGGTTTGAGGGTATCAGACATATTTTTGGGTGTATTGTTAGCTTGCTCCCTACTACTTATCTAGGGCAATCTTTGTTCTACAGATGAAAATCAGCTAACAGATAGGAGGGAGTGTTGGGAAAGATGTAAAAGAAGCTGGTCTCATGGAAAGGCATGTTTTGGTGTTTTGCAAGTAAGTTGACTCTGGCTAAATCTCTCCTATCAAGCATTTCTATTTAGAGTGCACTGGTTTTCAATCCCCTAGGCCAATTTGTATCTCAAGTTAATTAGATTGTGAAGAAATTTCTTTGGTCCAATGGGGAGAAGTGCTGCCAATTTCATTTCATTCCATGGGATAAGGTGGCTATCCCAAGTTGTCGTGGGCTTCGAGATTTCAAAAAGCAAGATTGCATTTTGGCTTCTAAGCTCACCTGGGAGGTTTGGCCCTAAGCGGACAAGCCTTGAGTCAATTGTCTTCAGATATGCTATCCTAATTTGTGGACTTGCCCAACTAGAGTCATGAAGATATGGAAAACCATTAGGAGATGATGGACCTTCCTTAAGTCACTTGGGTGTTGGGAATTTGGGGAAGCAGACATTTCAGTGGAAGGTCTTCCAATAGGACAAGCTCATAACAAAATGATCAAGGAACCTTTTTCTGAAGCAATCACCCTATTGGGCTGAGGTCTAAGGGTACATGTAAAGGATTGGTTTAGGAAAGGACAGTGGGGAATTACATCAATCTTTCATGATGATAATAGATATGACCAACTCACCAAAATTTTTAATATCCTTAAAAGACATAGGCCCCCTAATTCAACACATGAAAATAACTTACATTTTGCTTCAACAAACCATAGAGAGTGGATCTCATGTCTTTATAGGCAATCCTTTGCCAAAGTAACAAAATAGGACCTTTGTTGGCACATTTAGCCATTTAATGGGGCAGACTTTATCCACCTATAATGCCCAAAAATTGAACATTGAAGTTTTGGAACAATGGATGGTGAAAATATGAAATTTCATGATGCTGAGATGATGATGATGAATGTATATGATGTGTGTTGGCTTGCTGAAGCAAAGAAGGGTCAAAGTGCAACTGTGAGGTGTTAGGTTATCAGTCTGTGAAACCAAGATGCTCATCCTGTGCTGAATAATCTGTTGATGATATTTGGAATTATTCACCTTGAAACAAGACATGTGCAGGAAGTTCAATAAAATATATACGTTGAATTCACGGTTTTTTTTTTCCGAAAAATCTGTCTTCACGTTATAAAGGAATCATCCAAAGATGTAAATAATATTAGGGATTCTGAACCTAAATTTGAAGAATTTACAGAAATTATTTCCAGCTTCAGTAAGAATAAACTATGCACATTCCAAGATTCAAGCACCAAAGATTTTATGTCTCAAGAAAGTTCAAAATGCAAGGGAACGTTTAAAATTCTGAGCTCACAATGGCATGGACTGCTCTGCTGAAAGCCTGCAAAATGCACAACAATCCATAGTTTGGTGCCCTCGGAAGAAGGTTCTGGTCACAAAGCACTCGCCGCGCAGACACGGCGGACGATGCGCAGGCGCCATGGTCACATGTGAAATCCTCAGCGGCAGACACAGAAGGGCAGCGGACACGGCCGACGATGCGCCGGCGACGTCATGTGGGTAAAACCGGCATCGAATTTTAATTTAAGTTTAAATGATAATCCGTATGTGTATTTAAAGAATAAGGGTAAGGTTATCATTTAAAATAAAAAGTGAGTTTATTAAATAATTATCCAATGGGACACTTGCCAACTATGGCATATATTTTTCTAATTGTTGTAACTTTTTTTTGGAAGTTATAACTTTTAGGGTGGTTATGAATTAACTTTTAAAATATTTGTAATACCCTTAACTTCTCATGATTATTGTAACTACCCTAAGGTCATTATAAAAGAGCCTTCAAAGGTACAATTTGGGGAGGGATTGGTAGAAGCAACTTTGATAAATTGTTGAAAATTTCTTGTCAAGCATGGCTAGCTAAAAGCATCAATTTAACTACTTAGTTACTTAGTTAATAGTATAGATAGTATCGTGCTCAACATTTAATTTTGGGATTTTTCTAGGTTGCCTTTATAACTCCATTTTTGTGCAATATTAAATTTCTATTAAGGTTTGCTATAAAAAACCTTATGTTGTTAAAAAGCCTCTAGAGCAAGTTAACAGTAATGTCTTAACGAAATTGCTTGTTTTGAGCATAGATGATCTAGGAAAATCTTTGATATTTTGAGATGACTAAAATAGCTTCATTGTTTTAAAGTGTATTGCCTCAGTATTTTAATCCTGTTAAATACAATTTTTGACAACTATTAACTAGTCAAAATAGAAGCTTGTACTTTGTCATTTACATAGCATTTTGGTAGTGTAATAAGATTATCTTTTATGAAATTGCTTGTTTAGCTTAAAGAGTTTGGACAATTCGTAATTAGATTGAATTTGAATAGCTTTATTGCAAAGTGTTTCCTCATGCTAATTTATCTTGCTTAAATGTTTTAGATCCCATGCAAATTTGCTTTCTCTTCTGATGAGACGCAGTTTGCGTCGGCCACGATATCGCATACGCGATATCGCAGCCGACTCGATATCGCATCCCCCGCGATATCGCGTCCTTCCCTACGATATCACGTACGCGATATTGCAGTCCACCGCCATGTCTATAAATAAGAGGTTGCTCTCCCTTGTTTGGGGATCCCAATTTTAGTGTAGCGAAGCTCTGGCAGTTTGATCTCTCCAGAGTTAGAATTTTTCCCGTGTCTGC
>MNCI01020368.1:42675-158630 GCA_015680685.1 Gnetum montanum | reverse complement strand
AGAATTGTGCTCAAACATTTTTGTGAAATTTTATTTGTTACAAGTAACATACTATAGGGACTATATAGACTAAGTGATTTGACAAAATAAGAACTTTCAATAGCTCACAATATCGATAAAGATAACTGAATTTCTTTTATGATAATCAATTACAATTTCATACACAACCTAACCATTTCAACATTCACAACAACAAACACATACTTAGGTTTAATTTGTTTCGTAACCACTAAGTTTATTAGGAAGTATATGGGCCCTGGTGTTGTAAGAGACCAACAAGTACCTCAACCTTATTTGAAGAACACCTTCAATTCCTGTGACTTCCAAAGGTCACAGGACTAGAGGCCTCCAACGTTGGCAATCCTAAATGGTCCCCAATAACCTTATTCAAAGGTTGTGCTATCGACCAAAAGTATGATTTTTTACTTGTTGTTAGCTCATCATGTTGCACTTAGGAAAAACTCTAGCAATGGGGTTTTGCCATGGCCTCCTAGTGTATTCTTTTCTATAAGAAGATTGAAAATACAACACACCTTTTCAAGGAATGTCTATTTACAAAGGCTGTAGGTTGATTCGTGCACATGTGGATTGGGACTTTGTGGGATCAATGTTAGTCAATTATTACAAAAGGGCCCATCATTCAAAGCCACTTGCATGAGATTTCATTTTGGATGAAGGTTGCTTGGGAGATTCGACTTAAGCAGAATGCTTGCACTTTTTGTGTGAAGTACCTAAACTCTTCCTTTAAATGTCTTGATATCATTCACCAACTTTTACTTATAGGAAAACATCTATGAATGCATGAAGACAACGTTTAACACTCATGACTCATGGCAAGATGAGCCAATGTGGTGCTTGTAAATTATGTGTTCTTCTACTTTTACAAATCTACATACCATCTATTTTAAATGAACTTTATAATGTTGCACATAACTATTTTTTTGTTTTTGTTTTTGATACCCTAAAGGAATTCTTGGGACTTTTTCATTAGTTTTGGTGTTTATTTGTTTTGCTAGAGGATCTTCTACCCTTGATGATGAAACTACTATTGTAATTGCTAATTTGGGAATTCACCCCTCACGTTATATAAATGACTCAATTTTCTCTCAAAAAAATGGAAGCCTTTAGTAGGAAGTGAAAACCCATTTGGGTACTTTTGAAAAAGGGTAAGGCTAATCCTTTTCATTCTCCAAAGGCAAGGTTTTCTAAGATTGGTTGTAAGGGTGAAAACTTGAAAAGAATCCCAAAACCATTGGGCCTTGATGGGATGCGATATAGCATGGGCCGTGATATTGCATCTGTCGCGATATCGCATCCCCCACAATATCGCGTACGCGATATCGCGTCTTCCCTGCGATATTGCATATGCGATATCACAGTCCGTTGCAATGTCTATAAATAAGCAGCGGCTCTCCCTTATTCGAGATCCCAATTAGATTGTAGTGAAACTTTGACAGTTTGATCCCTCTAGAGTTAGTTTATTTTTCCAGTGTCTGCCCGCAGTGTACAGTGTCTTTATTCGAGTGTGCTGTACTTGGACATGCACATGACCGACAATAAAGATCGAGATTACTTCATCATTGCAGCATTCACTTTGTTATTTATTTGTTGTTTATTTATTTAATGTTATTTATTGCTTTCGTAGCGCGGTGTGAGTATGACTTGATTACAAGCATTTACAAATGTGTACGGTTAGTCAAGGAATCGGTTACTCATCGCGATTAGTCTCTCACCATTAACTCTTAGAAGTGGAACGAGTACGACTTGGTTACGAGCATTTAAGTGTGACTACTTGGTAGCCCAGTGGCGTAGCCAGGATCTACACTTTGTAATCCTAGTGGTGTATTTGGGGTCTGCGCTTGGTAGTCCCAATGGTAGTCATGCATGAGGTCCAAGATGTGTACGGTTGATCAAGGAATCGGTTGCTCATCGCACTTTAGGCTAGATTAGATTCTCTTACCCTTTCCCTCCTAGCTTAGCTTAGTTAATATTATTTTCCACTACCATTAGGAGTAGCATTAGAGTTAGAACACATCATACACCTCACTCTGGACTAAACCATACGTCGCAAATGATAAATACTAGTCCAGGTGGAAAGACAACGAACTACAACCTAAGGTTAACTGTCTAGGTGCCACAACTAGTCTGTTTGCGAAGTTCAATCGGATTGTGAGTGAAAATGCTCGTATTCGTATGGTTGAGCATAGGGGTACCTCGCCGCTCATCATTGGTGTCGTTGTCGGGGATGGTGCTAGTTATCTAGATTAGTTATATCATACAAGGTTGCTGTATAATAACTTAACGATATATCTCTTAGAAAAAAAATAATTTTTAACAGTCACGTCTAATTTCACACACAACTTCACAACAATGTCTCTCCTACAAGACAATAATAATGCCACACTTAGTGAGGAAATTCATTGGAGAACTAACGAATTGTATGACGATGAAGATTGGAGTATACAACCTGAAGTGGGAGTTTCTTATAAAGATGAACAAAAACAATGTCATTACAACACACAAAGACATAACTTACCCAATGACGATGCACCCCCACTGACCACTACAAGCTTAACGCAAATACAAGAGGCTGTTCGAATCTCACATAGGCATCGTAAAGAGAGCCATCTACCCAGGCTCGATTTAAACAACTTTCCAAAATTTTCAGGAGGCTATGACTTAGATCCGCATCAAGATTTACTAGCCTTCTACGATGCTTGCACATGGAATAATATTCATAACAGTTGGCAAAAACTTAAGCTCTTTCCTATGACACTCATTGACCAAGTGAAAGTATGGTATCGATTGTTGAAACCAATTTCAATACGACGCTGGTCAACAATGGTAGAAGTTTTTAATGAAAAATATCAAACCTATGCAAGAGTGTTAGCCTTGAGGAAACAAATCCAAGGATGGAAACAAGCAAAACATGAACCCTTGGACATGGCCTTAGAAAGATATTATGCACTGTTAAACAACTGTCCAGGCCATGGGTTTTCCAAGGAAAGGCTAATGTAGCATATCATTGATGGGCTACGTAATAAAATAAAAGAGACCTTAGGAACGTATGCCCAAGGTCAATTATATAACCTACGAACCCATCAAGTCCAAGAGCTTATTAAGTGGGTAGCAAAAGAAGAAGGAGAATTAGCTAGATGGGAAAGTATTGAAAAACATCAATGGGACCAAAATATTAACTCAACAAAGGTCCATGATCATAACAAGGAGAGATCAACAAATCTCAAGGTGGAAACATCATCTTTGCCAATACAACAATCGTTAGAAGAAGTTGAGACAAAGATCAACAAGATGTTGGAATGGATGTATCAAAAGTGTGGAGAATATATCAACAACATTGGAGATAGAGTTTTCACAACGCAAGAAGTAGGACAAAACATTAGACATTAGGAAAAAATGAATAAAGGGAATAAGTGCTCAATTGCCAATCCCACGTATGAATGCAACATATGCTTGTACGATCACCCCAAGGGCCAATGCCAAATACTATTACATATACATGAGCATTGGGGAAACACATTACATCCAGAGTTTGTACAAAGATACTATGTTAGACCATAGTGGCAACAATCCCAGTCGTGGGGGAGACCACCCTTAGACTGGAGGCACCCTTCATATTTTCCAAATCCAAACACTTATCACATTCAACATCCTATTTCTCCCTTTGGGCCACCATACTCTATCTCACCACAATACCATTCTCCACCATACTATCAGCCCATACCTCCAACACGACCACCACCTTATACACCTTATATTCCTCCTAACTTTCAACATTCTCATCCTTTTCCTCCTTCCACAATGCCACCAACTATTCCTAAGGTGTTTGTGCCACCGCAACAACCCACGAACAACACTTGTGCTACTGCTACCAATAGTAGTGAGCAACCTCCTCAACATCAAAGGTGAAGGGAAAACATAATTCTGAGGCCACTGCATCTTCCAACCCAGCACAAGTTCCACACTGTGGTGCACCCTTATCTTCGAACCCAATGCCTCATGTAATTTTATCAGGGCCACCATCAAACACTCCAACAACCATACAGCCTAATGAACACAACCATGGGAGGCATCATCATAATCCTTGCATACCATCTAACGGTCACAAACATCATAGTGGGTCAACTAGTTATCCAGGAACTACATCGTATAAAGTGCCCCACTATGCTTATTATAATCAAGTGTGTGAACCCCGAGGGGATAAGTATAGACCAGCCCCAACACTTCCAACATGCAAGGATCCTTATTTTCCATTTATTAATCCTTGCCATACTCAATCGATTAGTTATGGGGGATATCCCCCATTTCAATAACAAGTAGGATTAATAAATATTTTTAATTTTCTTTAATTTTACAACTTTTTTTTTTTTAGTTTTTCATTTTTCAACTTTTTGTTTTATCTTTTTGTGTGTTTTGTCTTTTTAAGTTTTTGTAAGTAATCTCGTCTACGAATAAAACACTCATGTGGATGGTTGGTTGAGGTGTGTTCTATGTTATTAAGTCATGAGTGATCAATTATTTGGAACAGTGAGCCCATTACACCCACTCATCCACTCTACAAATAAGAGGTTCTTTTCGAGGGTACTGTGACATTCTTGAAATTTCTAAAACTTAAAATTAATTTTATGTCATTGTACCCAGAATGAAGAAGGATGGACCAAGAGGGAATGATTAGGGTGTGACATCAAGGGGACTTGTGGATTCTCTTTGGTGTCATTTGTGGATGTTATCATGTAACTTGGTTGTACTAAGATCCTTGTAGATCTAATAAAAAATGGGAGTAAGAGTAATCAAAAGGGCACTTGAAAATCAAAAGCTATTCTAGAGGGTCCCATTGGAAATACATGCACCCATGCTTGAAGGTTGGCGGCTTCTCTAGATTCAGTAAAGTAAAAAAAGAAATAAAAAATAGAAAAGAAAAGAAAAAGAAAAGTGCCATAAAACAAAAATCGCTCCTCCCTTGTACTAAATGCCAAGGATCATACACCTTGTTGTCATGGTACTCTCATAGTTGTTCATCATGGGATGAAACAATGCGATGTCACTGATTAGAAGGATGGACTTGGTCCTGATCTTGGAATGATGGGTTAATAACACATTAATCATGCTTTACACGCAGGATTCATTGTGCCCTAGGTTAGTTACCTCATGTCCCAATCTCTACGATCCCTTTCTATACTTCGTCTCATCTCACTATTCGTGTAATTGTAGCTCATGTCTTGTGTAGCATAGAATTTTCATGTCATTTCAGTGATATTTACATGTGTGTGTTTTGTGGAGTTAGTGCAAATTACCTCTAATCCTTCTAGTGCCCACGGACACTTTAAGTGTGATTACACAAGGGCATAATAGGTTGAAACCTGCTTTGGGGTAGACCCACTAGTGTAATTTTGTTGTAATCTTCATTAATTCTCTAGCTAGAACACACAATTTCTAACCCTTAGCTTAATTTTTCATAACTTTCTTTCCCTATTATTATCCCTCTTAAGTTTCAAGTTCCAATGTACAATTACACTCCTTTTTCTTCATAACTGCCAAATTTATAATTGTTAAAATTTACATCATTATCATTCATAATGCCTTTGAACTCCATGCAATTACCCTAGGACATCTTTATATGTGCCAATGTCCTTAATATTTCACCTTAATTTCAAGAAAATCATTAACAAATTCGATATTTTTTGGTGTCTCACATTAGTTGGGACGAGATATTGCGTCCCGCGTGATATCGCGTACGCGATGTATCGTACGCGATATCATGTCCTATATTCCTATAAATAGGACCCCCGCCACACCACTTAGGGGGGGGGGGGGGGGGGGGGGAGTTGAATTTTTTCTCTGTGACTTGCGACTATGTGACCCTTGGTTTTTCCATCATATCTCGCGCGCTGGTGCTCCGATTTTCATTTCTTTTGAACCTGCTTGAACCCGGAGTGTTCAGTTTAGTTGTGGGGGAGAGACACTTATCGAAAAGTGCCTAACTTTTTTTAAAATTTATCATTGCCCAAGGACATCAGTTAGGGTAATTAACTTAACATTTAGGATAATTGTGCCAAAATATTATATAACCCTTAAGTACACTGGGAGATTAACAATGAAACCCACCTAAGTCGTAGGACTCCTCATTTTAATTTTCGGGCATGATCACACATTATAATATCTGATCTTAAAATTAAGGCAAGTAGTAAGGTATAACTTGATTTCCAAGACAACCTTACTAACGTTTGGCCCATGTGATTACAGAATGGCTCTGAAATGTGCACAACAGGAGGGTCCTGTTCAAGGTGGAGCAAAACAACCTAGGAGAGGTAGAAAGCACGGTCCTATCGGACAACATATAGAACAGGAGGTACACTCATTTAGCATCCATCAGGAAGAACCTCCTATCGGACGATCCGGGTAGGCAGAAGGAGGAGTTGCTGATGCGCCTGAACCGGGACAACAACTTATGTTACCCCCGAAGTGTGTTCAGGCTATACATGAGAAGTCCACATTTGCTGTGGTGATTGTGGAACTTAACTTCAAATCTTTTGTAGAGTTAGCTCCTGAGGCTATTAGGGATCACCTCAAAGGGTCTCCCTTATGGCTTGTCCTCTCCGAAAGCGGTGCCTGGTACTTAGGTGAAACGTACCAGTTCTGGCACAATAGGGAGCAAGGCATCATGGTCAACATTGGTGGTGTGACAGTAGATTTTTCTGCATAGGCTATTTCGGAAGTGCTTAACCTTCTAAATTCAGGGCCCCATGTTGCTCGGTTATCTACTTGATCAGACCTTGATGTGCGAAAGAAATGGCTAGAGAAGGCTTATGGTAGAGATAAAGCTTTTGGCAAGCTGACGATGGAAGAGCGGGTTTATTTCAAAATCGGAACCTATCACCTCTTCCCCACAAAGGGCTTAAAAAGAATATCAATGTATGTGGCCAAAGGATGTGCAGTGTTGATGGGAAAGGTTAACATTAACCTTCCTCATCTATATTTAACGGAGATCCTATGGTGATTTGAAGAGCGAAAGACAGGGAAGATGGCGTTGCCTTTCCCCTGTCTTATTAGAAAACTGTGCCAATGGGCTGGTATTCGGGGGTACACAAATGACGTTCTCTGCAAAGCCCAGACTGCTTCTTACGTTGAATTATTAAAGGCACCAGCTCCAAGGAAGAGTGCTGGTAAAGAGCTGGGACTCGAAGAAGAAGAAGAAGAATAGATGACTGGAGCACCTACAACTCAACTTACAGGACCCAGCCAAACTCCAGCCACAGGTCCCAGCCAACAACAAGAAGAAGCAGGGCCTGGCACAGGTCAGGATCAGTCGCCACCGTAAGACTACAGACCGTTGATGAGCCATCTTAGGGCCATTGCTGAGACGGTTAGTTGGGGAAGTCGTGATGACATAAGTCTCTTTCGTGTCATCGATGATGCTGATCAGCCTACAATCTCATTAGATCACACAAGGGATGAATTATCCATTCAAACAGAAGGAGGGGAAAGCAGATGGCCACAACAGATCTCTGGAAATGTAGCATCATTTCAAGTGCAGTTAGAGACTGGTGAAGGTGCCACTGTGGTGGTCATGCAACACCAGAATGCCACAGGAGCTGCTGAAGTGGTCGCTGACCACATCAAGGAATCATTCAATGTACCTATTGTGTCATCGGTAGATCTTTCAGGAGTAGGAGATGCTCAAATGCTTGCCGAAACCTCAATGACTCCTGCAGAACATGAAGATGCACTTGACAGAATGCTTCAAATAGGACAAGTTTTGACGTCTCTGTTTGACATCCCTCAGGATGTTATAGTAATTCAATCAAACCTCATCTCTACCAAGGGGAAGCTGGTCATATCCGAAGTTAGGGCTGAGCATGCTGAAGCAGAATTGCAAAAACTACAAGAGTAGCTCACAGCCTTACAAGTAGCATAGCGGGATCCTCTACAATTTGTTTCGTAGACCAGCTTGAAAATTTCTGAACTGAGCAACTAACCAAATTGACTACAGAAAATAAGAAGGTGGCAGAAGAAAAGGAGAAGGCTATTTGGGATGCCTCCATAGCAGAAGCGCAAACTCATGTGCACCTTAAGGCACTCAAAGCCTTAGAAGAAGAAAAGAAGTAGTTGGTCAGAGAAATTGATCAGAGAGTAGACTCTTCTCCTCTTTATTATCCCATATTAACTAAGAGAGGTGATCAGTGACCACATTCTTAGTTCCTTTCCGATCTACCATTTTGAGATCGAATTCCTGCAAGATCACGAGCCACCATATGATATAAGGGATCACCATTGGCTTGTTCATTAGGAAGTAGATGGCATTTTGATCTGTGTGCATAAGTACTTTGTATCCAAGCACATAGTACTTAAACTTTTCCAAAGCATACACCACTATCATTAGTTCTTTCTCAGTTGTGGTGTAATTTCACTATGCACCCATAATGCTTTAACTTATGCAGTGGATGTAATATGGATGTTTCTTATCATCCAACTATGTGAGCATGGCTCCCAAGGCATACTTAGATGCATCTATCATTATATAAAATGGTCTCGATGAGTTTGGTGCTTGTAGAATTGGAGTCTCTACAAGCTTTTTCTTTAGCCATTGGAATGCATGTTTGCACCCCTTGGTCCAAATGAATGGAGCATCTTTGTTTGTAAGCTTGAACAACAGCTTTATAATCTTAGACAAATTCTATATGAATCATCGATAGTAGCTAGTGTGTCCAAGGAATGATCAAATGTCTTTGACCATCTTTGGTTGGCATGTGATAACTTGGATGACCCTTATCTTTTTTGGGTCAACATCAGTCCATGCTTTGAGTAATTTTGTACCCCAGTACTATGCCTTCCTGGACCATTAAATGGCTTTTTTGCCAATTGAGGCTAAGGTTTATTTCAATACATTTTTTAGTACCTACTCAAGGTGATCCAGGGCTTACTCAAATGTAGCCCCATAGGTAGAGATTTCATCCATAAAGACTTCTACCTCACTACTAATCTATTGTTGAAAAATACTAAGGACTAGGTGTTGAAATGTTGCCAGAGCATCGCATAGAACAAATGGCATGCAAAAGTTCCCTAGGGACTCATGAATGTTGTCTTGGACTAATCTTCTGGCATAATCTGGATTTGGTTACAACCACTATAGCCATCCAAGAAGCTATAATAACAATGCCTGGATATAGTGTCCAACACTTGATCCACAAATGGCAATGGGAAATGATCTTTAAATGTTGTCATGTTCAATAGCCTAAAGTTGATGTAGACCCCCCCACTTTTCATCTCTCTTTGGCACAATTACAAGTGGGCTAACCCACTCACTATCTGTGATGGGATAGATGAACCTCGCCTTGAGGAGTTGTTTGATTTTCTCTTTGACAATCTACTTCAATTTGGGGTTTAGCTGCTCTGTAGCTACCTTCTTGGTTTCATTGTTGAGTTGGTGTGGATATGATGCTAGCATATCCTTGGATCAATTCCAATCAGTTCAAGATATGACCAAGCAAAGGCCTTTGGCCATTTATTAACCACCTTCAATAGCTTATGTTTTTTTAAGAGTAAGATTTGCATTGATTATAACTGGCTTACCATTATTTAAAAATGCATTCTCCATGTCAAATAGTAGAGTTTTTAACTCTAGGAGCTTCTATTTGAAATGATTAGGGATTACCAACTCTCCCCAACAGGTATCATCATCTTCATCATTAGAGAGTTGGTGATGAACTTGCTTGAGTTCATCCATGTCTTTGACATAAGTACATGTCAGGCTCTCAAAGGGTTCCATGCATAGTGTGCTATTCTTAGAGTCATTTTTCGGACATTAGGTGACCTCCCTATTTGTGGATGTTACGTATGGGCACCTTTGGATGTCAATTTCATGTGCACATTGATTACATGTTTTAATGAATGTACTTTTAATTGACCATATTTTCTACAAATAATTGCATCCATTGTCACTGTATGCAATGCATGGAACATGCTTCTTCTCTAGTTGCCCAAATTCATTTTCCTTGGAGATTTCTAAGGAGAGGTTGCCTATGCCCATTTGTGCATCAACAATGCTTAACCATGCATGTCCCATAATGATGGGGAAGTTACCTTTGCAATTTTTTACCTTGATCACCAAAAAATTAGTAGGATAGGACCATCCACAAATTATAGTCTTAATGTCCTCCACTAATCTCAAAGGAATAGTGATTGACTGGTCTACAAATTCCAAACAAATGTTACTCTTCTTGAGAGGTAGTAGATTCTAGGCCTTGTACATGTCATGGGAGATGAGATTGACACTAGAACTAGAATCAAAAAGAGCCTTGCATGACTCATTTCTAGTGATCTATAAGTAAATAAGATGACTTCCAACTAAAATATTTTTGTGGGAAGGTTGTCAACCTTGATCCAATTGGAAATAGTATGAGTTAACATCATAGTGTAGATCTAAGGTGGTGTTTGGTTTGAAGGGCTCTCGAATGTGTTTAATGTAGAGGATGAGGGTGTTGGAGATATAGGGCAACTAGCCACTTGAGGTTGTGAGGGTTTTGGAGGATTGTTGGGTAAGAAAATGGTCATTTACTAGATTGATTATTTGAACCACTTAGCTGGAAGGTTGGTTGTGAATGTACAACCCTCATAGCATTTCATTGTTGTGGCTATGGGGGAATTTTACCTTGCATGGACAAAGTAGGAGGTAACTGGGTTGAGGGTAGAGGGATGTGTGTAGATGGATGTAGAGGATGGTATGGATATGGGTGCTTCCTTTGAGTAGATGGTGAATGAGTTTGATGATACTTTGGGGGATAATAGTGATGTTGGAATAAGGTGTGGCTTGAAGAACTTCGTGGAGAAACGAGTTGTCGAACATAGTACCCATATGGATCTAGTTGCCTATAAGGGTACTGTTACCTCGATGGTGGCATCCCCCATGATTGTGGATGTTTCCACTACTGGTATTGCTCATACGATTGTGAAGGAGCTCCACTTGGATAGTAAGCTTGTTATTGCTGGTGGAATTGTCATGGATTGCCTTGAGGATAAGGCAATCATCTAGGTGCTTACCTCTGTTCTCGTCAAGGATTCAATGTGTACATCCCAAACTCTTGTATGTGTGACACCACAAGGAAACATCCCTTAGGATGTTCATACTAACAATGTCACACCCAACATCATCATTAGAGTCTATCTCCACAAGTTCTTCTATTGTAGCAACTTTGCCCTTACCTCTTTGGTAAGCACGTTTAGCTTCTTTCCATCTCTTACGGTGACAATCACTATTTTGCTCTTTGGATTCTTTAGCAATCTTCATAGTGGTTTTGAATTTTTTATCCAAAGAGTCCCATAGTTTATCAACCTTTGTCGAAATACTAGAAACAAATTTTTGCATAGGCAAGGTTTTTCTATTCACCACCTCATTGAATGGTGACTCCTCCTTGTTATAGAATCAAACCTTCCTTTTCTTGAAGGAAGGATTCCTATTATATTTTTCTACACTTTTCCTTTTTCACAACTCATCTTCTTCTTTTGTAATTTGCTCTATCAGCCATTGTATCTGATGAGCTCTTAGTTCAGATAATCTCCCTTGGGCATAAACCTCAAGAGTTCTTCTGGTTTCTACTTTGAGTCCATCTATGATGTGGCAGATTTATTCCCTCTTAGAATAATCATGGCTAGGATATTGATGTAAGAGAGAATAGTATCTACCTATGGTGGCATCCAAGGGCTCATGTGTTCCCTATTTTTTGCCTTGGATTTGCCTTTTCAGATTAGACACTCTGGAGTATGTTTGGTATTTATCATTAAACAAATCTAGCATGGTACTTCATCTGTAAATAGATTCTAGCTCCAAAGACTAATACCAACCTTTTGCCTCTTTAATGAGTGTCCTAGGAAATAGCTTTAATTTTTGCTAATCATTATCTATGTTTTGCAAGGCATAGGCATTGTGAAAGGCTTGTAGATGGTTCTGTGGATTAGAGTTATATCCTCCCTCAAATCTTGGGATATTGTTCATGTCTAAGCACTTGTTTAGTGTATATCTGATGTTGACATATTCTTGGATCTATCCTAGTGAGATCAGAATATGACCAGGTGAAGGTTACTGACCATTTTTCCACAAGCTTCATTAACATTTTCTTTTGTTCTATAGTAAGCTTGGCATTAATAATGACCAACTTTCCATTTTTCAAGAGCACATACTTCATTCTAGCTGGTAGTGTCTTTAATTCAAGGGGCTCTTATTTAAAATTGTCAAGAATCTCCAACTCTCCCCAATTAACATCATCATTTACTCCTTCGGAGAGCTGGTGATGAATTTGCTTGAGTTCATCCATACTTGCAACATGTTCATGCGTTAGTAGGTTCTATGCATAATGTACTATTGCTAGAATCAGCTGTCAGCCACTGGGTGCCTTCTTATTTTGTGATTGTTTTGTATAAACATCTTTGGATTTTAGCTTTTGGTGCATACTGCTTGCATGCAGATATAGATGTTCGAGTTACTAACCATAACTTCTACACACAATGGCACCCTGAATCACTATACACGATACATAGAACCCTCTTCTTTTTGATCTTTCCAAATTCATTTTCCTTAGATATCTCCAAAAAAAGATCTATAATGCTCATTTTAGCATTAATGATGCTTAACCATGACCTTCTCATAATAATTGGGAAGTTTCCCTTATAGTTCTCCACCTTGATTACTAGGAAGTCAATGGGATATGACCACCTACAAATAATGGTTACGATGTCCTCTACTAGTCCTAATGGAAGAGTGATGGACTGGTTCACCAGTTCCAACCGGATGTTGCTCTTCTTCAAGGGAGGAATATTCCACATTGTGTACATCTCATGCGAGATTAGATTAACACTAGAACTAGAGTCAAGAAGAGCTTTACAAGGCTCATTCCCATCAATGTGCAAATATACTAGGGGACTCTTGGGACCAGCTAACTTTCTAGACAGGTTACCAACTTGAATCCAATTAGATACAACATGGGTCAGCATTATAGTATGGATTCGAGAGGGAATTTGGTTTGAAGGGGACTCAAATAAATGTGAGGTAGAGGAAGGTGGAGGAGTAGGGTTACCAACCACTAATGTGTCTAAGGGCTCTGGTGGATTGCAAGGTTGGAAGAAAGATCTTTGTTCATGGTTCCAACCTACTTGGTGGCTTAACTGGTTGTAGATTAGTCGCCATCGTAGCATTTCTTTGCTATGGTTAGGTAGGAAATTCACCCTGCATGGATGGAGTAGGTGGTAGTTGTGTAGGATATGAAGAAGTAGCTGTAGGGACAAGAGATGCATGAGGATAGTAGGTGGCATGCCTCCTTGGATAGGGCGATTGATATACTGTAGGAGGGTAGTTGTAAGGTTGGTAAGTAGCAACATCACTAGAGGAGTCCTATGGAGATGAAGGTTGTTGAACATAGTAACCATAGGGATCTGGTTGTTGGTAAGGGTACTACTATCTTGGAGGTGGTAACACCCATGATTATGGTTGTTGCCACTACTAGTATAATTCATAGGATTATGATGGAGTTCCACTTCGATAGTACTACTGTGGTTGGTGGAACTATTGAGAATTTCCTTGTGGATAAGGCAATCATTTGGGTGTTTACCTTTGTGCAAGTTGTAGATATAAGGCATACACCCCAGATTCCTGCAAGTGTGACACAATTGGGCAACATCATTTAGGATGTTCATATTGGCAGATGTCACACTCACCATTATCATCTAAGTCACTATCCACAACCATCTCTATTATAGCCATTTTACCCTTACCCTTAGATATGGCATGTTCAGCTTTCTTATGTCTCCGACACTCATGCTTGCCACTTTGGTCCTTGGACTTTTTAGCAATTTTAAAGATATCCTAAAACCTATTGTCCATGAAGTCCCATAATTGAACAACCTTAGCTGTGATTTCTGATTGCAATTTCTAGAGTGGTAAGGTTTTCTAATTACCCACCTCATCTTTGGTTAATTCATCCTCATTGTCACAAAATCGAACTTGCCTTTTGCAGATAGAAGAGTCCCTATTGTATTCCTTTGAACTTTCTCGCTTTCTCAATTCTCCCTCCTCCTTGGCTACCTATTTAGTTAATTTTTGGATCCAATGAATGCTTAACTCTGTCAACCTCCCTTGAGCATAGATTCCAAGGGTTTTCCTTGTTTCAGACTACAAACTATCTATGATATGGCAAAGTTGATTAAGTTGAGAGTATCCATGGCCGAGACACCTATGTAGTAGAGAATAGTTTTGGCCAATAACAACATCTAAGGACTCATGGTTTTCTTAATTCCATCCTTGGATTTGTTTGCATAGATTGGATACTCGAGAGTATGTTTGATATTTGTCATTGAAAAATTCCAACATCATACTTCACTGCCTAATTGATTCTAGTTCCAAGGATCGATACCAATTTTCTGCTTCCTTTATGAGTGTCTTTGGAAATAATTTCAGCTTTTGCCATTTTTTTTCAATATTCTACAAGGCACATGCATCTTGGAAGACCTAGAGATGATTTTGTAAATCAACATCGTATCCTCCCTTCAAACTGAGGGATGTTGTTCATATCCAACCTCTTTATTCTACTATCCTTTACATGCCTTGTTAGAATCCTTACAACCTCTGCAATATTCAACATGTCCTAAGTGGCAAGTAGAGGTTCATCAAGGCCATGGTGATGGTGCCTACAATGTTCTCTATTAGCCCTTCTTTCTTGATGATGGGTCTCTCTGGATTGCCCATGCCTCCGATCACGAATGTCCTGATGATCCCTTCTATTGTTTTAGTCTTGTCAGTCACCTCCATCATGGTTATTCCTTCTATGAACATGATCTAAGCTAGAAGAAGAAGAAGAAGAAGAAAATGAAGGGGAAGAAGAAGATGATGAAGAGGAAGAAGAAGGAGAACTTGCTCCATGATAACGCTTGTCATCCTTCCTTCAATGCTAGCACCCATGATCATGATCATGACCTTCTTTTTCTCCTTTATTCTGACTTGCCTCTCCAAATCCATTTTAATCATTAGATTCATTTTGACCAAAACCTGAATTATGAATTATGGATTTTGGATTGCATGTTCTAGTTGAGGGCTCCTTGAACAAAGTCAAAGAGAGGAGAATCACTAAAGAAGTGGTTGCCTCCATCTAATGGACCAAGCAGAGGTGGAAAAGTGTTTGACCCCTTTCCCTTCACAAGCTCGTGTTGATGCTCTATCTAACGATCCCTTAACCTTTATGCTTCAGTGGGATGATAATCCCTTGAATCAGGATCTCACATCTCGTACTCTCCATGAAGATGTTAAAGCCCATGTCATTCGAGCATTAGTTGGAGCATTTTTGGAACAGATTAATTAGGTGGAAACACAATGTTTCCTTCCATGTCATGCCACCACAATAATTCATCTTGATGTAAGATGAAAGTGAAGTTGGGTACATACTCATTGGGATGAGCATACACCACTCGGTATTGTTGAGGCACCTGGTCTACCCAGGGCGGAGATGGGCTCTTGTGAGAAGAAAAAAATTTTCTTGTTAATGAACTTATAGGTACTATGCAGTGAAGGTTTAATTTAATTATAATTCTAATTTTTATTTTTATAAGATTTGACTCTCAGGGTTCAAACAATAAGGTTACTAAGTTTTACTAGGTTTAGATAGCGCACATAGAACTAAAGTCCCTAGCAACAGTGCCAATGATGAGTGATGAGGTATCCCTACACCCAACCATACAAATCACAGGTGTTCACGTGTGATCTGATCGAATTCTGTAAACTTTAATTACCAAGTACGCTAGAGCTAAATAGTGAGTGCATGTTATCCATTCGTTATCTTCCCAGTCCCACTTGTGGAATGCAATTGTATGGTTAAGTATAACTGAGGCATAAGATTTTTGTTATTTTGTGTTTTATCAATTTACTCACCTAGAACAAGAATGAAAGTGAGAGTGATTAGGTGCTAAGAAAACTATGATCTAATCTAGCCTAACATAAGTAACTGTTCCCACTTCCTGGACACATCTTGAACCTTGTGGTAACACTGCTGGGTTGTCAAATGCTAACCATTTCTAAGCTACCAAGTGTCACACATATGTTCAAAGGGGTTGTGCTTGTGTATTTTAATTAGTTGCTTAATGGATCAAAATTAATTATCGAATGAGTAACATTAATGTAAACTGAATGAAATCACTATATATAAAAATGCATAAGAAAGAAAGTTTGAAGTGTTGTAAGGTGAATCAAAGAGTTCGTCTTTATTGCCACCACAATGGTATGTTCAGGTACATCAATGCTTGAATAAAGATTCAATCACACTTAGACCTCCTACTGTGGGCACTTGGAAAATATTCTAACTCTCAAATGGACAAACTGCAAGAGTTTGGCTACTTGACTACCAAAAAATACTCTCAATTGTGCACCTGAGGGTTGCATTTATAGACCCAGGAGTAACCCTGTGATATCAAATGTACAATATTGCATCCTAGGATGCAATATCATGTATTTGATATTGCGGCCACTCTAATATTGGAGTGTAGCAAAATATGATTTATCATATAGCAATAAAATAGTTTATGTTATGAAATTTTCCTCTCAAATAACTTTCATCATCCATCATTAATTCATCATATTCACTAATTCATTAATCCAAGAAGTTGAACTGTCACATTTGGGATGACTCTTTTTGTAACAAATTTCAACCATTAAATCAACTCAAATCAATTCCATATTTTGCAAGTAGGTAGATTGTTGAAAGAGCTTTGTATCAAGTATTCACTCACTCCATTAACTCTCTCTAATCATAGAAATATTCCTCATGCAAATCATCAATCTCTATTTTGAATGTTGAATAATTTTATTTAAGATCCCTTGTTTGGACAAATTTAAGTATTAAATAAATTTCATTTGATTTAAAATTTTACATGCTTATAGATTATTGAAAGATTTTTGTATCAAGTATTCAATCACTCTATAACTCTCTTGGATCACAATGATATTCATGGTGCAAATTATTAATTTATATTCTAGATGCTAAATAGCTTTATTCAATATCCCTTTTTAAGATAAATTTGAATCATCAAATAAATTTCATTTGATCAAAAATTTTACAAGCTTATATATTGTAGAATGCACTTTCCAACAAGCTTAAGATCAATACAAAGCTCATCCAGATAGTGAAGATACCATAACTACAAGATATGAAAAATTTTACTTTTTCTCAATTTGGCCACTCACATCATTCGATATATTGGATTGTCAAAAATCTACAAAATAGAAAAAAATTCAAATCTTCTTACATATAAAAGTTCTAAAATTGGTATCAGAGCTAGGTTTATATAAAAATGTATTTTGATAGAAGAAGATGAAACTACAATAAGAGAAATCTAATTCCTTAATNAAATGAAGAGAGAAGAAAATGTAAACAAAAAGGAAGGTTTTGATGCTAAATGCAAACTTGATCAATGAAACTATTTTTATTTGAAGGTTGTTAGTGCAATTAATAAAGATATATGGATTATTGACAGTGGGTGCTCTAATCACATGACTTCCTACAATGAATATCTCCTCAACTACAAACCACAAATGATTGTCAATATCAAAATTAGTTATGGAAAATTTCTTAACATATAAGATGTATGAAATTACATAGTCAAACTCTCAAACAATAAGGTATTAACTATAACTAAAGTTTACCATGTTCCTCAATTATCAAATCATGTTCCTCAATTATCAAACTCTCTACTTTTGGTAGGAAAAATGTCAAATAAAGGCATTAAAATTAGCTTTGAAAGTAAAACTTGCAACATAAGTAAAGAAAATGATGAAGATATTTACAAAGTAAGAGCACTCAACAAAAGAATATATTGTTTGCATTGTGAACACTTAGATCTGAAGGGAAATCTCATTGATATTAAAAGCTCAACAAAATTACATCAAAACCATTGATTAAATGAAGTCATTTCTATAAATCAGCAATCACACTAGAACTATAGAAGCTACAAAGAATCAGGACCACTAGGGTAAAGAAGAAGAAGCTAACGTTTGACATAAAAGATTTGGACACACATCATATTCAAAGATAGAAAAAAAAAAGCTATTAGCATTAAAGTCAAAGACATCCCAAAGGACAAATGTGAAATTTTCATTTAAGGTAAAGAAACAAATTCATCTCATACAAATCCTATGTAAAGAGCCAGAGAACCATTGCATCTCATCCACATGAACCTTGTAGGTCCCATGCTAATCACTTCATGAGCTAATTATTTATTTGTAATGATAGATGATTATTCTAGGTTTATATGGGTCTACAATCTAGGAAGAAAAGATGAAATGACCAACAAGTTTGAAGTATTTTTCATGTTGATGAAAAATAAAAATTTTACCATAAAAAATATCTAGATAGATAGATGAGAAGAGCTAATTAATAAAATTTTTGTTGAGTTTTGCACTAAAAAAAGACACTTCATCAAACCACTTGTGGATACAACCCACAATAAACTGGCATAACTAAGAGAAAAAATAGAATGCTATAAGACATAATGAGATGTATACTTAAACATGCTAAACTCATAGATGGCTATTGGATCATGGCATTAACTATGACAACTTATATTAATTATACAATAAACAATAGTAGCAATAATCAAAAGACTTTGTATGAGCTATTCTATGAAAGACTTCCCAACATTTCTCACATGGGGACATTTGGATGTCACTACTATGTCAAGATACCAAAGTGATTTCTAAGAAAGATGGATGATGGTGGAAAGAAATGAATTTTCCTTGGATATTGATGAGTGGTTGAGCATTCTAACACTCTACCATATAAGTCATGAGCATTTACACATGCCTAGATCATAATCTATGGATGGAGAATGTAAGTATGTTAGTGGTTGATAAGTAGTCCATGATTGTTGTCTTTTCATGTTAAATTAGTAAAGTGTGAGTACTATGGTGTAAATCATAGTGAGGCATATGATATCATGATGTTGTGGGTTCAAAGTGTTGTGCAAATGTTTTTTGTTTGATTTGATAGTGGATTGGTATTTATTGTAAGGGCCATAACCCACTACATCATATATATGATGGCATCCTCAAGTTAAAAAAATAGAGGACAGAGTTAAAATAAAAATAGGATAGAATTCCTTACAAAATAAGGTTTTATCATACCCCCACGAATGACTAGAAACTCATCCTCGAGTTAAAACAAGACAAGGATAGAGTTCCTTACAAAATTTATGGGGTCATATATAGACATGAATACTATGACTTATGTACATTATTGACTATCCTACGAATGTTGCATTGTGGTTCAAGTGATGTTTACAAAATTATCATTCATAGCATGATGGACACACATGATAACAAAATAAGATAAAACAACATAAATCTTTAGAATTTGATGTAGCCTTATGTTCTTGGTGGTACTAGATCTTCCATTAGTTGCTTTCCTTTATTATCAGGCTTCTGAAATTAATAGCAATTAAGTAATACCTACAACGTTTCCTCTTTTGATCTAGGATCTTGTATCATCTAGGAAAATTCAATGATGTTGGTTGGAGTTGGTACCTTCAATGGGCATGGTAGCTATAGAAACATCTTGTTTGCTTTTACATACCAAGCTGCAAATTATCCTCATTCTTCTTCAAACACCTTGGCCACTTTTCTTAATTCTTGATAATTTGTAATTCTACAAGCCAAGTTTTCTGCTACATCCTTTTAATCTTGATAACTAGCTTTTAGTACTTGAATTTCAGAGTTTGTAATGTGTAATTTCTAGTTTGCATTTTTTTTTAAAGTGGAATGTAGAACATACTTGTCTTTCAAAAAAAATATGTTATTATCGCCTTAATGAGAAAATAACATGATATTATACAAAATCATTGATTATGAGTATATAACAGTGAGATGGAATGGGAGTCGAAGGGATTGCAGGAATTGGGACATGAGGTATCTTATCATAGGCATAATGAATCCTATGTATGATATGTGGATAGAGTAATCATTAGCCTTTCTGTCCAAGATCCAAACTAAGTCCATACCACTTACTAATGACATTGCATTGCATCATCTCAAAACTAACAATCACAAGACTACCACTACTGCAAGATGTATTAACACTTGACAATCAAGTTTAAGGAAGTAGTTTATTAATAGCATACTTCATTTTTTTAGAGGAGACATGGCCATTAGATAGAGAAATTACTTTAAGCATAGGTAACATGTCTTTCTAGTCTTATAACTAATGAAAATCCAAGAGACCTTGAAATTTCTAAGAAGTCACCTATCTTTAGGCATGGGTAACATGTCTTTCTAGTGAAACACCAAAAAATTTTTATTCTAGTGTGTTTATTAGGTTATTAATATGTCAACCTTATTAGATACCTTCAAGCATGGGTAACATGTCTTTATAGTGACATGGTAAGGCAACACTTATTCAACACATCCTTCCATTTTTCATTAGAACTCAAGTGAATGATACAACTTATCAACATGATAAGACTTATAGCATTAGCTCTAGAGAAATCACAAATCCCTTAGATGTAACATCCTTTTCATTCCCACTTGGTTCTTCACTTTTTTAATAGGCACAATGATCATAAGTTTATTTTAGTTTTTTTATGGAAAAAATATAATTATTTTCATGGTAAGAACCTCTTATTATTGGAAATGAGTGGATGAATGATGTGGTCTCATTATATATAGAATCATTTCTTAAATGATTTGATAATATAGGGTTAAGGCTACATTATTGAGACTACATCTTGTCTTATTCCTTGAACTTTATTAGAAAATCCAACAAAAATATGTACATAAAAAATAGGAAAAATTTATGGAAAATTGTAAGAATAGAAAAATTTATGAAGAATTTAAAAGGTGTAAAGAATAAACAATGATAAGAAGTGTGAAAATTATAAAAGAATAAAAAAGGAATCAAAGAATGTAAAAAAGTAATAAGAATTGAAATAGTAAGGGTGTAGTGCCTAAGTGTTCAAATAGGTACCCTCATGACTATTGTTGGATATAGTAAATTAGAAGATGGAATGGGTTTTAGATGGTTTTATATACAAGGTAGGATCCATACAGGAGTAGGAAGATTCATAGAATGGTTTTAACTTATTGAATGTTAATCAAAATGATTCTTTGTGGATTGTTTAGGTGATAAATGTGCGTGGTACCCAAGTGATAAGTAGAATGGATGATATAGGATCCTTCCTAAAGAATTTGGAATTTAGTCCTTTGTGGAACATGATTGGGATTGTAGTAAAGGACTCTATCAGTAGGCTTGATAAACACTTGTCTTATTTTTGCATCATGCCTACATTTGGAGTAATTCTTATGAACCTCATTGCTCATCAAAGCTACAAGTTGGTTTTCATCTAGAAGGATAAGATTCATGAGATGTTCTTTTTAAGCTAAGTTTAAGTCTAGGCTAAGTATACTAGTAGTGGCTAAATTTTTTAGCTTTGCTTGGATTGGTAGTATAGGAAGCTTTCCATAAACTAGTCTGAAGGATGAATATCCAATGGAAAGTTTCCAAGTGGATCTGTATGCCCATAGAATATCATTTAGCTTAGTGCTTCAATCCTTTCTAACTCCACTAATAGTCTAAGTTAATATTCTTGTAAGTTCCCTATTGGTTACTTTTGCTTGACCATTTGGTTGGGGGTGATATGGTGTAGTGAATTTATGATTAAGCCCAAGGTGTTGCATTAGCTTTTTGAATGTAGCTCTAGTAAAGTGGGTTCTATTATTAGATATCAATATTTTGGCTACTCTAAACTAATTCACTTCATGTTGAAAAAGCTTAGTAGCTATTGTGGCTATACAATCCTTGATTGTGGTTGCTTCTATTCACTTAGTGCAATAATCAACAATTACTATAATATATGATCTTCCATTGGACATTGGCATGGAAGGCCCCATGAAATCAATTTTCCAAATATCAAAGGGTTCCAATGGTTGTATTCACTATTGTGGACCTTTGTTTATGATTGTGAGTCCTTCTTCACATTGACACATCTCGCAAGATTGGACAAACTACTTTGCATCTCTAAATATGGTAGGCAAGCAGTAACTTGCTATCATTAATTTGAGTGTTGTTCTACATCCTATGTAGTGAGCATCACATGGTCCCTGATGTGCATCTTGTAAGGCTCTTTGTTGATCTTCCTCAGCAACATACCATTTGACTAGCCCATCAGTATAGATCTTATAAAGGTTTCCATTGATTTCCATATACTATTTGACTTGATGGAGGAATTTTTCTTTTCATTTCTTTTGCCATTCAATAAGAAGCTTTTGTGTAGTGAGATAGGTCATATAATTAGAAATCCACAACTTATTTGTTAAGGTTGTAGCCATTTTTGTTCTTATGAATAGATTTTCATCAAGAAATTGATTTGATAATGGTTTATCATTATCTTGTAGTTCCCATCTGAGTTTGGATATATGACTAGCTATAATGTTTTTGGTTTCGTTGTTATTTATCATGGTGATGTCAAATTCTTGTAATATCATGAGCCATCTTATCATCCTTGGATTGACTACTAGTTTATTCATCAAAAATCTAATAGCACTATGGTTTGTATGGACATAGATAGGATACCCAAGCAGAAAGAGTTGAAATTTCTTAATTGGATACACCACAACCATAATAGCCTTTTCTATAGTGGTGTAATTAAGTTGTGTATTGGGGATGCTTTGAGTAGCACATTGTATGTAATAGGGGTCATTTTTAATCATCCAACTGAGTGAGTACTACTCCTAGTGCATAGTTTGAAGCATCTGTCATAATGTGGAAGAATTTGGACGAATTTGGAGCTTGAAGGATTGGTGTTTCAATCAATTTCTTTTTTAATGTCTCGAATGCCTTTTCAAATAATTTTGTCTAGTGGAATGGTGCATCTTTCTTCACAAGTCCTACCAGCAATTTTACAATCTTCGAGAAATTTTCAATAAATCTTCTATAGTATCCTGTGTGGTCAAGAAATGATCAAACAACCTTAATAGTTTGTGGCCTTTGAGTGATGTTCTAGATGAGTCCAATCTTCTCTAAATCTACCACTCTCTTCCCTTGTAAGATACTCTATGCCCCAAAGCTATACTATCTTGAACCATTAAATGGCTTTTCTTCCAGTTGAGCTTTATGTTAGTTTCTACACATCGTTTTAGTACTTGCTCTAAATGGTCTAAGGCTTGGTTGAAATATAGCCCATATGCTGAGAAGTCATTCATAAAGACTTCAATCCCATTTCCAATTTGCTTCTAGAAGATGTTGAGTACAAGTCTTTGAAATGTAGTAGGTGCATTGCACAAGCCAAAGGGCATTTTCTTGTATGTAGATGTTCCCCATGGACTAGTAAATGTAGTCTTTTCTTGGTCTTCTAGTGTGATGTAGATTTGATTATACCCACTGTATCCATCAAGAAATTTGTAATACTAATGTCCTATAATGGTGGCTAGGACTTAGTTAACAAATGAAAAAGGAAAATCTTCCTTGAATGTTGTTGAATTCAACAACTAGAAATCAATACAAATGCTTCACTTACCATCTTTCTTTGGACAATGACTAAGGAACTAGCCCATTCACTGTCTACTATAGGATAGATGCACCCTACTTTTAGCAATTTTTCTAGTTCTTATTTTACAAGTTCTTTATGCTTTGGGTTCAACCTTCTTTGAGGTTTGCAACATGGTTTGATAGTTATATTTTTATAGATTTGGTGTTAACACATGTGTGAATCTATACTAGTTATCTCATCATAGGACCATGCAAATGCAATGGACCATTTATTTATCACTTCTAATAACTTCCTCTTTTATTCTTTATCAAGATTGATATTAATAACTAACAGTTTTTTGTTATTCAAAAAAGCATATTCTAGTTCATCTAGTAGAATTTTTAGCTCTAAAGGTTCTAGTTCATACTTCTTTTGTATCTCTAATTATCCCCATTTGATGTCTTCTTCTTGAGGTGTTTGTACATAGGGGTGTTTTATTCTGAACTGTTCTAACTTATCAATTTCTTCAATATAGGTACTTGTGATTCTATTTAATGTTTTCTTGCATATATTTGATTCTATTTCTTTTTTAGTAATTAGCCATTGCATGCTTTCTTGTTATGTGGTTGCTATATATAGATATTGTTGTACACACATATCCTCCATACATTGATTGCATGCTGTATTGATGTCTTGTTTCATGGACCAAATTTTTTGCACACAATTACACCCACTATCATTGTATGTGAAACATGGAACTCTATGTCTCTATATAATTCTAGCTTTGTCTTCCTTGAAAATTTCCAAGGATAAGTCTCTAATTATTAGCTTAGCATTCATAGTGCTAAGTCATGCTCTTTCCATAATTATAGAAAAGTATCCTTTGTTTTTCCCCACATGTATAACTAAGAAATCAATAGAGTAAGACTAGCCACGTATGATGGTGATGACATCTTCCACCTATCCAAGTGGAACACCAATTGATTGATTCTCAAGCTCTAGTCGGATGCTTTTTTTAGTGGAGAAAGATTTCAAGCTTGGTAAGTGTCTTGTAAAATTAGATGTTCTCCTAACCTAGAATCTAGTAGAGCTTTGTAAGATTTATATCCTACTATTTGTAGATATACTAAGGTACTTCCAAGGTCTATTCTTTTCTTGGAAAGTGCTACTACTTTAATCCAGTGTGTGATTGTTTGGGTGAGCATGATAATTGTTTAATACTTATTGGTAGGTTTTGAAAGCATAATATTCTCTGAAAGAGTGTGTGTGGATGAGGTAGAGTTAGTTGAAGTCCTCATCTTTCGAACCTATTCTGGACTTGTTTTGAAAAATGAATGTTTCCTAGATCTAGGTTCATTTACCATTATATCCTTTTGTGTATTAACTACCTTGATAGCATTCTTTTACTATGATTGTGTTGGTAGCTCTCCTTGCATAACTGGTGGTGGTACTAGTGATAGGAAATTATGAATTTATGGTGAGGAACCAAATTTTAATTAAGGCATGTAAGAATTTAAATCAATGTGTGAAGTGGTGGATCTATGATAGTCTAGTAGATAATAGTGAGAGAATGTATGGACCGAAGCATTCCTCGGAGAGATTAAACATTGAACATAGTCTTCATAAGGATCTGGTTACCTATATGGATACTTCTACCTTGGTGATGGCATCCCCCATGCTTGTGGTTGTTGCCACTACTATTGGTATTGTTCCTATGGTTGAGGATAGGCTCTTCTTGGATAATATGATGGTTGGTAGGGTTTTCATAAGTTACCTTGTGGATATGGCAACCGTCTTAGCATTTGTTTCCTAATAGATCTTGGATTAAGCATGTATGCTCTAGACTTTTGCAAATGGACCATTACAGGATAGCATCCTTTAGGATGTTCATATTGGCACACTTTGCATCCTTCAAGATATTCATATTGGCACACTTTGCATTCTTCATCATCTTCCAAACTAGAGTTTGTTAATTCTTCAATCACAACAACTTTTCCTTTATGTTTATAGTTTTCTTGTCCATTGTCTCTCCTTTTTCTTATTTTCTTTGTTTTTTATTCATGATCTATTTATTCTTCTCCTTTAGTATCTTAAGTGCAATAGTAAATTTTTCATCCACAGAATCCCACATTTTCTCTACCTTAGTCACAATGTCATTAACTAATTTTTGGATAGGTACAGTCTTTCTCTAGATCATGTCCTCCAAAGTTTATTCTTTTTTTCCTTTTTCATATTCTCATATACCTTTTCCTTATTGTAGGATCTAAATTGTATTCTTTAGCTAATTCTTATTTTCTTAATTTCTTTTCCTCTTTGGCCACTTGGTCAATGAGTCTTTGAATTCAATGGGTTGTCATTTCTAATAACCTACCTTGGGTGTATACTCTAAGAGTTTCTCTAGCCTTATTCCTTAACCCATCAATGATGTGTCTAAGTTTTTCCTTTTGAGAAAATCCATGTCCTAGGCATCTATGTAGTAATGAATTGTACCTACTCATTATCGCATCAAAGGATTCATGTGTCCCTTGTTTTCATCCTTGAATTTTTTTCTCAAATTGGACACTTTGGAATAAGGTTGATACTTGTCATTAAAGATCTCTAGCATGGTACTCCATCTTTGGATTGATTTTGGTTTTAAGAACTTGTACCATCTCTCTGCTTCCTTGATGAGTGTTCTAGGAAACAACTTCAATTTCTCCCAATCATTCTCTATATTTTATAGGGCATAGAAATCATTGAAGGCTTGATGGTGCTATGGATTTGCATGGTATCCACCTTTGAATTTCAGGATATTGTTCATATCTAGTCACTTAATATGACCATCTGTCACATGCCTAGTAGAAATATACACTACTTCCCTAATGTTAATCATGTTGCAAGTTATTAGTAGGGCTTCTTGATAGTCTTTGGGTTTGTGAGCTCTATTTAGTGTTGACCCCTTCGATGCTCATAATTCTCTCTTTCTTCATATTTGACTCTTTCTTTTCTTTGTTCATAATCCTCTTCTTCATCATCAAGATGTCTTCTACAATGCTCATATCATTCAGGATTCCTTTGTCTTTCCCTATTGTGGTCCCTTATTCTTATTTCCCTCTTTTCATAGTCTTTGAATAAGTGTGACAAGAAAGAGGAAGAAGTTGGAGAATGGTACAAGCTAGTTCTCCTTCTATGACTCCTTGATTCATCCCTTTTTGATATGTTGGAGGGTTTAGGCCTTGAGTTTCTCCTAAGTGTGCAATCTTCCTTATCCCCTTTAGGTGTTTTTGTAAGAGTTGAGTGTAATTGTATTTTGATTGGATCTTCAATATATATGTCTAGTTTTTGAGATTTAGATCCATGAGTTGATAGAAAATCTATGTGTAAAACATAACATTGTCTCTTTCCTCTAAGACAACCTTTTATGGTACTTTCTTTCCTTTTTCAAATTCATGTCTTGCCTTTATAGCAACATCTCTTCTTACTTGAGCTTCTATTGGCTATTATAGCCTAGTCATGTGCTTTATAAGATGGTACCCTTCTTAGGCATGGCTAAGGTTTCACCTTATAAAGATTGCTTGTAGCATTGATTCTACAAATCAGTTTGGGGGTAGAGCAATGTTGCCCTATAAATCTCTCCATCTTAGCGATTCATCTTGTTGAAAGACAAATATGGAGTTAGGATAAAATGGGTCAATGTGAGTATAGGAAATTCTAGTTTTCATGGGCATAATCCAATCTTCTTCATCATATTCCTTGTCATGATTCTTATGAATTTCATTAGAGGGTGGTGATTTCTCCTTTAGTGTAGAAGTCATATTGTGTTTTTGATGCTTTTAATTATGTATGTGTGTTGAAAGAATTGATTTAAGTATAAAAGATAGAATTTGTAATTTTTAATATAACGAACTCTTATAAAATTAACTACTAAGCAAACATTGACATATCCCTTGTAACAATGCTAATGATGAGTGGCTGGGCATTTCAACACTCTACCATAGAGGTCACAAGTATTCATATGTGACCAAATCATAATCTATGGATGGATTTTGTAAGTATGCTAGTAGTTGATAATTAGTTCACAATCGCTATCTTCTCACGTTGAGTTAGTGAAGTATGAGTATTATGGCTTAATTCATAGTGAGGTACATGATATCATGAGGTTTTGGGCTCAAATTAATCCTAAGTTCTTCCATGATGAAAATAAGAGGAAGGTCTAAATCTAGGTGAGAATAGAAATTTAAATCTATCCTAGCCTATGGCGATAAGCATTCATTCCTAGTTTGTTGTATAGGCCCTGGGCTCATGTAACCATTACTAGGATTACCAAGTGCATTCACTACCAAGCAAATCAAGTGAAATCACTACTCGATTACTAAACAATTATACTTAACATTTGAAACTGATTGTACTTTTTCCACCTTACTAAGAGACATTAAGAAATGTAAATGACAAAAGTAAACATGCTGGAAAGTAAAATTAAGCTAAGTAAAAAAAAATGAACAAAGTAAAGGTAAGAAAACTAAGGATAATGTTGGAATGGTAAGGAATAATCTTGATCTTTATTTTAGGTTATGAACTATGCCCAAGTACAATTCCCTCAAACAAAGATTCTATACAACTGCTTAAGACCATATTGTGGGATTCACTTTTAACTCTAACTCTAAGTGTTACTCAAAGAAAGAAGTTGTAAGAATTTCACAAAGTGTTGTGCAAAAGTTCTTTATTTGATGTGATAGTGGATTGGTATTTATAGTGAGGAGCATGACCTAGTACATCATATCTATGATGATGTAAATAGAGCTACAACATCATAGATACAATATTGCTTCTGATGACTAATATGGTTTTATCAAATATGATTCTAAAATGAGTGGATACATTTATTATGATCCTATTAAATGAAAATGGTATTCATCAAATAATGTCATCTTTCTAGAAGACAAATTTGGAATGATAGATTTTCAGTTAGGCAATTAAAGGGTGGACACTCAACTCAATCCAAAATTTTAGATACAAAGAAATCACCCTCAAACTCAAATGTTGGACACTAAGAAGAACAAAAAGATCTAGTGCTATTACCAACATGACATATTGAGCTCTATCTCAAGAATCTAAAAACTTTAAAAAATCCATAAAAAATAAAGAATAGAGAAAAGCTATGGAGAAAAAATATGAAGCCATAATAAAAAATTAGACTTGCGAGTTAGTGGAGAAACCCAAAGAAAAGAAAGTCATAGATTACAAATGGATGCATAAAACTAAATTTAATGAAAAAGAAGAGATCATGAAACACAAAGTAAGGCTTGTGGTAAGATGATTTAAATAGAAAAAACATAGAGATTATGAGCAGATATTTGCACCAGTGGAAAGGTTTGAAACAATTAAACTCATCCTTTCTATAGCTACTCATCAATGTCTTAAACTTCATCAAATGAATGTGGACTCAGAATTCCTTAATGAAAACTTTAATAAGGAAGTATATGTTTACCAACTTGAAGAATATGTCATCAAAGGAAAAGAAGATAAGGTGTGCAAACTAAATAGAACATTTTATGGATTAAAGTAGATTCCAAGGACATGATTTCATAGAATTAATGATTATTTGTTAAAAGGAGGATATTTATCTTGTATGTTTGAGCCCACTTTGTATTACAAACATGATAATATAGATTTCATCATAATATCACTCTATATGGATGATGTTATCTTCACATCCACAAACAGTAAATTGATGGAAGAATTCAAGCATGATATGAAGAGAATTTCAGATGAAAGACTTAGGAGAATTGAAATATTTTATTGGAATTCAATTTGATCAAGATGATGGAATCAAAGTACATCAAACCAAATATGCTTCATCCATGCTAGAAAAATATAAAATTAGCAAAGAAAAAGTTATAATGTTTTTACTTCCTCATAATTTGAAGCTCCAATATAAGGATAGCATACCTCTTGTAGATGCAAGTCAATATAGAAGCATGATTGGAGTTATTAGATTTCTATATCACATAAGATCAAATTTTGAGTTTGCTACATCTTACTTATTATGATTCATCCTAGAACTAAGGTAGAGCCACCTTAATGATCTTACAAATATTTTAAGATACATTAAAGGCATAACACTTCATGGACTCATCTGTAATAAAGGGAATGGATAATTTCATGCTTGATGAGCAACAAGCAATCCTTACAAAAAATCATACAAATCACCAATGTTCACTAAGTGATTCAATAAAATTATGTAGACTTTCGCTCTCTAAGTATACCCTGTCTAGGTAGTGAATCTAGAGGATGTGACTGTTGTATTCCCAGTTCCACTTGTGAGGTACAATGGTATGGTTAAGTGTAACTGAGGCATATGATCTATATCATTTTTATATTTTTATCTAATTTTTATAAGTATGAAAATAAAGTAATCAAATGCTAATTAATCTAGTAATTAACTAATGCCTTAACTAATCCTAACATAAGCATCTGTTCCCATCCACCATACACATCCTGAACACATGGCAATGCTACTAGGTTACCAAGTGTTACGTGCTACTAGGATTACTGTACATTAACATATGCTTTAGATGGTCATACTTATGTGTGTTAATTATCTACTGTTAATTAATTAATTAAATGCATGAATATAAATTACATGAATAATAAAGTACATCAAGTAAACATTAAGCTAAGTCCAAGTGCTATAAAGTCTATTAAGAAAGCTCATCTTTATTATTGTTTACACTAAAGTGTCTAGGTACATTAGTGCTCAAGTAAAGATCTATACACTTCTCAACTTCTACTACGAGCAGTTAGAAAATATTTTAACTCTAAAAGAAACAAACTGCAAGAGTTCAACTAAGCTATGAATGAATGAATGTCTTAAATGCAGTAGGTGCACACATTTATATAGGCAACAACAGACACTCTATTGACATATATGCATTGATGCATTGACAAGGATGCATCGACAAGGTTGCATCAATGCAATCTCATTGATGCAGCTGATTGATGATTCATCATACCCTCACGATTGACTAAAACTCATCCTTAAGTCAATAAAATGAGAAATAAGCTTCTTACAAAAATTAGGAAGGTATGATATTATTGATTGACCAACTAACTAATGCAACTGACACTAAGTGCCCAAGTGTATGGATTTATACTTTTACAAAGGTTAATGTTCATGGGAACATAATTGAACACTATGACAAAAATGATAGTTGAAGCCATTTGGAAGCTTGAAGATGAGAAGAAAAATCAAATGGTCATAGGAAATGGAGGCTCTTGAGATGCCAAAGGACCTTCTCCTACCTTTGGTGGATGACGTGGTCATGGTTGAGGCTGTGGTAGTTGAGGTTGTCTAGTTGCAGCTATGACTACTGATGGAAGATGAAGAGCATCCATCAATGCTTTCATCTTCTCCTCCTTACTCTTGGGATTGTACACAGTCCATGTAGCATTGCCAATGTGTGCTAGTATGGGAACATTCCATGAATAGGACATTATAGAGAACAACTCCTTCACATTGAAGAACCAGGCTACAAGTTGTTTGCATTCAACATTGAACGCCTTGACAATAGTTTGCAGTTCTCTGTACTCATTCATCATGTGGGCTAGGTTCTTAGCTGTTGATCATTGATTGATAAAGCATGCTCTGAGAACTTTGAGTTTAACATTTATTATTTCTAGCTTTTGCTTTGTCCCCTTATGTTGCTTGAACTTAACCTCATACAATAAGTATGAGCTAGCAACTTGCTTCTCTAGTTCTAACCATAACCTTCCAATAGTTAGCATTGTCAGGTTTACATAACGAAGGTTGGTAAGCTCCATATACTCTACCATCTCCTCAATTTACAACTCCTCAAGGTGTATCTTTACCTTATTATATGTGTTTAGCCCATCAAAGATGGATTGTTATATGTAACCTCCTTATTAGAGCTGCTAGAGGCTTCCTTCACTTTTGCTTTCACCAATTTGATTTCTTTTTCATTCATTTCATTTTGAGGGTCAACCTAATCCTTATAATGGTTTTTGATCCTTTCAAATTTAAGGGCCTCATTATTCTAGGCAGTGATCCTGATTGTTGATTTTTTATAAAGAGCATAGACCTCCTCCATCAATAGATTGCAATTTTTCATAGCCAATCTCCATAATTTTGTGTTCACCTTGGCAAGATGCTCCTACTATTATTAGATGAACTTCATCTCTATTCGTACTACATCTCAATATTTCATAGGTAATAACTCTCCTAGGTTAGATCCAGGTCCTCCTTGAAAATCTGTGACAAGTCCTTTTTAGTGTTGTACGTTGTGGCCTTAGCCAAGGATTGGTCAAAGACCACTAACTCCTTTGCATACTTAGCCTTCTAAAGCTTATGTTGAAGTTGTTGAAAAGCTTCATCTCTAGTGATGGCATAGCTGAGTATAGTGGGATAAAGGGCTCTTAATTCTACAACCTTAGTAGCTAATCATCAATTTTAAGATGTGGCTACCTCGAGTTGGGCATTGGTAATGAGGAGCTTTTCCCTAGCTTCCAATAGCATTAACTAGGTGGTATAGATGTTATCTAGAAGATCAAAGACATTTGGAATTGATTTTCTAGTTCTGACTAGTCAATCCAGTAACTTAGTTTTGACTAGTCAGAGAAGGCTCAACACTAGTCTATAGATAAAGGGTTTTCCACCACTTAGCCTTACTTGCTACTACTATAGGAGTTGTGCATGAAGTTCACACATGTGGTCAATGGTAGTGCAATCCTCCAACATTGTTTCATGAGTGGGTGATGGTGGTGGTTGTTCCTCTTCTTGGAGCTAGCGAGTACTTTATCCTTCACCATCTCTACCCAAGAGGTAGGAAAAGCATGACAAAGGTGTCAATGACATAGTAGCCTATACCTCTCCTCTTGCATAGCTTGTGAATGAGGAATGGAAAGGGGAGTTCATTTCTCCCATGCTCATTCTCCTTGAAGCACTTTTCAATCTCAAGATATATTAAATGTGGGAGATTGAGTAGAAGTTTCTAGCTTAGAGTGGTGCACACATAGGTAGGAAAGGCTGTGATTTTACTAGGCCTCACCATGGTATTGAGGTGGTAGGCTACAATTTTGAAGTATACTATTTCTGCCTTAGTTAATGTACTGTATTCCTTGCGGTCAACTCCATAGCACCGTTGGACTTATTCTTTCTTAACATAGGTCTACCTACATTGATATTTTCACTAATGTGGCCCCTATATTTGGCAACTTGAGGACCTTAGTAATGGCATCCATAAAGTAGGACATACTAATGTCTTTGATCTTCATGGTGGCATTGACCTACCTATTGCTTTAGAAGAGATACATCTCTTCCACATACCACTTTCCACTGGAACTAAGGATAGGCCACATGGGAGAGGTCTACAGTTGGGTCTTAACTTCTTTTGGTGTCAATTCCAAGAAAGAGCCAAAGTTTAGTTCCTAAAGAACTAACCCTTTGCAATTCTTGGAGTTAATGTGCTTGAGGAAAGCTTCTATCAAAGTGACCTCAAGGTTTGGTCTAGGTCCAAGTACCTCATCTCCATGTGATTGTTTGATCTTAGCTTTCAGAATCTATTAGATAGATTCCACTTTGAGCTTCTCTTGAAGAGGGTTCGTGGCATGGGTTTTAGCTACTTGTTCTTGGGGTTGTTGCTATTGTTGGCCCCTTCCTTCTCTATGTTACTTCTTGTTGGTACATTTGGCCATTTCATGGAGCAGGTTGGCAGGATTAAATTGGTTAAGAATTTTTGGAGAAGTTGCAAAAATTTCAGTTTGAGAGGAAAAAAATAAGTTAAGCTTATGAATCTATGAGCAATGCATTTTACAAGGCAACAATATAGATACATAGATATATTATGATACACTGGGCTGTACAGAACCAAAGTCTAGTGGGATTATGGAGGAAGTTCAATTTTTATATGTATCATTTATACAAAAATTAATGTAAGAAATATAAGCATGTCGAGGTAAAAAAAGGAGGAAAATTGAAACAGCGACATCTATGAAGTAATAGTTTTTTGCGTTTGGCTGTTGCATCAGTGGTAGCTACTGTATCATTGCTAGAAGGCTAGAGAAACATAAGGAAAAAAAAAACAAAGCCAGGTGGGCAATAGGCATGATAAAATCGTCGGCTGCGTGGTGCTTATCACGGTGCAGTTGGGCACTAGAAAAACCACCATCGCCATGGGCATGGCCAAGTCCCTGGGCAACAAGACCCCCTTTTTGCCATGATGGCCGATAGTGAGAGATGAAAAAATTGAAACCCTCATCCACACATATTATGCACAGAAACAGAGTCATGTTTCATTGAAACCCTGGTCTCATTACCAAATTTGTTTGCTCCTGTTGATAATATTAGGGCATCTTCATCAAATTAAACTATCCCCTTCTCCAGCATATCACCTACCCATTATGATCAAAAGACGATCGCCACTATCGCTACATCAACGAGCTCTTGTCCTACACGGTGGTCCACTATGTGCAGCTAAGGAGTGATTGCGTTGTCATCACGCCATCAAACCCTGCTAGCCTCTGCGCTATTTCATGAATTTCATAGCATGCACGGGAATACATTTTGGTTGCTACGTTTTGGTTTTGTTTCATTGGTTGAACAACTTCCCAACTTGCAGATTCGAAGGGACATAACAACTTTCAATTATCACCGGATGATTTTCCAAAGGGTTTTGATGCAGATACCATTATTAGAACTGCTTCGATTAATATGCATTCTAAATGCAGGGATATGTACGAAGTTAGGAAACTTCTTCTAGAGAAACCTTCGCAATGGTGAACCTAAAAATAACCTTATCAAAAATAGTAGTAGTGCCCAATGCCAATGCATTCGTTATCGCCATACCAATCCACTAAACACGGCAATAGAGACACGAAGGCACACTAAGATAGGTGCACAACCGAATTAGCAGAGCCAGGAGATATTTTAGCCAATGCTGATAAATCAGAGTTGCAGTTTTATTCATCGGTGAAGACAAATACAAAACTTGAATGCACGAAATTGGAGTTACAGAAATAAAAGTTTAATTTCACATGGTTTGGTGATAAAAGGATAAATTCAAAAATTTCACATACGATGAGGTCTTAAATTTATTTTTCAAAAATTATTGTATAGGTTGTTGCCTATAAAATATTTGTAATATTTACAAATGTCAATGTTAGCATAAATTGCTCCTAACTTTATGTATAACTTCCTAACTAGATTGGCAAGAAATATCTCCTAACTAGTTGGGTAAGTTATAACTTCCTTACTTGGGAGAGAAGTTAGCTAAGATATTTTAAAGTATGTAACTACCTTTTGAACCCTATAAAAAGGCTTCAGGGGTAAGAAGAGAGATATATCATACACTTGGGATCACACACTTGAGCTCTCACTTGATATCACACTTGGGACTATTAGCTCTCACTTGGAGACACACTTGGGGTCTTGGGAAGAGCATTGTAAAGAAGAAAGTGTGAAAGATTTCTTGTCAGATGACTTGCTAAAGAAAGGATTTTAGCCTCTTTGTCATAGTCTTGTGAGTTATGCTTATTGTTTTTTATTTTTTTTAAAATTTTTTAGCTAGTGGTTTACATAGTATGATGCTTGGCAAGTAATTTTGGGACTTTTAGATTGCTCTTATTGTTTCTTGTTGCATAGTAGACGATTTCTATTAAAATTTTGCTATAGAAGCACTTGTGTTTGAAAGCCTTAAGAGCATTTTAGTAGTGAATTTGATTATTGTGCAACGTATAAGAACTGCTATTGGGATTGTTGTAAGAAAGCCTCTGCTTGTAGTCAAGCCGTTGAACAATTCAATAGTTAAGAGGATTTAGAAAATCTTTGGTATTTTGATGGGACTAGAATAGCTTTCTTTATCTTTAAAGTGAATCTTCGTGGTATTTCAATCAGAAATTGTGAAGTCTTTTGAAGGTTTTGTTGAATGCAATTGTTGACATCTATTATCTAGCCAAAATGGAGTCTCGTACGTGATAGTTTACACAACAATTTTTTGGTAACATAGTAGCATTATCTTGAAGAAATTGCTTATTTGAGCCCTATAAGTTTAAACAATTCGTAGTTATTGAATTTGGGATAGATTTATTGTGAAGTGTTTACTTGTGTCATTTTACCTTGTTTAAACATTTAAGGTCTTAACACAAATCTGCTTTCCTTTCTATCTATTTCCATTGAATCTTGCTCTATTTCTAGTTTTCTTGTGGAACTATCTCTTTCTCTAGGGAAAAGTAGAAGTAGATTCACAGANTACACATAATGCAATCGTTTCATTTTTCACAACTGCACACCGCAACAACACACACACATACTCACATTAACTACTAAGTCTATTTGGAGGTATCTGGGCCTTGGTGTTGCCAGAGACCAGCAAGCACCTAAATCCTGTTCGAGGACACTCGTTGGTGATCACATCCCAAATAGACACCAACACTTCTTCCTTGGTTAGGATGATCCTTCTTCATGTGGGTATTTATCTCTTAGTCTTGGTGCCATCTGTAATCACAATGTAGCCAAAGATTAGCATGTGATGTGTAACTTTGATAGTTTGATTCATTATCTCCTTTGATTAGTTACACTTAGGCTAAGTTGTGATTATAGTGGATTGATTATTTTAATATTATTTTATTCAGATATCTATTAGAGATCATTGGGAAGGTTTAGCTCTCATGAATTAGTGATTTTAATATTATTTTATTAGTTAAACCTTGTGAAAGTTATAAAAATTTTCCATCAAAAACCTAAGGTTTGTGTCTCCCATAATGAACAGGGTTAACTGGAGAAGCGGTGTGAAAGGGATGGGCTTTGGAAGGTTTTGGGCTCTAAAAACAACAAAAAATCCTCTCTCATTTTAAAGAAAATGGCAGAAAATTATCTAAGCATTGGCACTATACATAAATTTTTTGCACTATGTTGATAGGGTCCCATCGATAGGGATGCATTGACAGGATTGCATCAATGCAACTATTGATCAAAATTTATCAACGTTAAAAATAAAGGAAAAATAAGGAGTTTTCATGTCAAGTTAAAGTCCAAAGGGAGTTATAGAAGCCAACAACATGATGGAATGCTTGAAGAGGGTAAGAATATTCATAAAAAAGAGATTTGATGAGGAGGATTTTAATGAAGGAATGCACAACTAGATGCAATTGACATGGAGTATGAAAGGTTTGAATGTGAAAATGCCTAAGGGATGAGAAACTTAACTAATCCAATGAAGGAGTATGCAAGTGGATCCTTCCCATAGTAGGCTTATGCCCTTAATGCCCTTGTATGCCCTCAAAACAAGGAGTTCGTGGACCCCATGGATGATTAATGGTTGTGGTTAGTTAAGGACTAAATAACTAAAGAAACTATCAAAGAAATTTGATTGTTTCAAATTAAGACATTGAAATAAACATGATGAAAGGTAGTGAGATGAGTTATGGAAAGCATAGACAGATGAAGTAGAGTGTGGAATGGAGTCCCATATCATGGTCATGTGAAGTCCCTTGTGGATTTCATGGTTAATATGATTTGATAACATCCATCCTTAGTCCAAATTAAAACCAGCCACTACCAATGAATTTGCATTGACACCCTTTGACTAGTCCATCCATATGACACTAGAATATTTCCATGAATCAATAACCATCCCAAAAAGAGAAGAAAAGAGAAGTAGGAACTGAGAATGGCCTTAGATAGAGGGGGCCTTCAGGAATGGATAACATGTCTTTGTACCCCCATAACTAGTGCTTATAGCCCATTATTGAGTCTAAGGGGTATGCTTTGGATTTCCATTTTTGTTTTTTTTTCTCGATTTTTGGATGGGAACCACACCATGCAAAGACTTAGCTTCCTATTATTGGTCGAAATAGGAATGGTAAAGGACCCATGAAGATAATGATGCATCTAAGAGGGTAGGAAAGTACAAAAATTGTCAAATCCCCTTGAAGTCACACCCTTTTCTATCCATTTAATCCTTTCCAAGTTTGAAAATTACCAAGGGCACAAGTTTATTAAATGTTTTGTTTAAGAAGAGACCTCATACTTCTGAAACAAGGGACACCTTAGAGTTTTGTGGATGGGTGGATGATGTGGACTTAGTACCAATTATCATGAAAATAAACCATGTCTTAGTTATCAACAGAAAAATTCAAAGATAGAATGTAGACATTAGCAATCAAATGACATTATAGTACAAACCATCATAAATTAATAGTTACAGTTGCACGAAGTCTTGGTAATAATAAAGGAAGTAAAGAAAAGAAAAACATAATAAATATCCAAGCCAAATAAAGTAAAATATAGAATAAATTGTAAAATATTTAAGAAAGACAAAATGTACTAAAAATTGTGTAAAACAAAAATTGTGAAAGAGAGAAAAAATGAAAAATTGAGGAACCATTTTGATTGATCACCATGGATAGCCATCTCCCTCATGACTGAGTTGGAAGGAGGAGATCTAAAAAATTGAGTGTGCTTGTCCATCCATTGAGGTGTTGCAATCATTGGCTCTCTTAGGTTCATGGAAAGGCTTTATTTGTTGCATATTGACTAGCAGCTTCTTGCTTGGGCATCCAGGTGTGTAAATTAACATGGCCCTAGAAGGAAATATTTCATAGATAATATAAGGTCCTTTCCACAATGTTTGGAACTTAGTTTGTTGTGGCATGTATGTGGAATTCTAGTATAGGACCTTATCTTAAGGTTGAAATTTTACTTTCCTAATTCTAAGGTCATGGTGTTGCTTATTTAATGCCTTATGCACGTCATCAGATGACAAGGCCACCAATTGATTCTCATCTAGCACATTGAGATTCATTAACCTTTCTTTTTGTGCTAGACTTAGGTCATGACTAAGGTCATAGGCTATTGAAAGTGTATGAAGCTATGATTGGATGGGAAGAGCTAGTAATTTTTTGTAAATAAGATCATAGGTGTATTGTCCCATCCCTTGTTAATTGTGGAAACAATTGTAAACAATGTAATTAACCTTCAAATGAAGGAGCACCTTGTTATGAGGAGTTACAATTATTCATGTATCCCTTGGGAAAGGGTTTGACCTATGCCATTTAAAATCAGGGCTAGAGATTGTGTCGGGCATGGAGTTGTAGAGCTGGGAGAGCAAGTAATAGGAGCTAGGTAAAGTGAGATAAGAAGGGACTCATCACCCCTTTGGTAGGATAGCCTAACCATGGTCGCAATGTCAGATTGCCTCTAAGGCCTAAGTGGCATGGGAAGATAACCCAGAGGGCATTGTAGTACTCTCTTCTATTAATAAAATCGCTCCATTTTCCTCGTTTCATTATTTAGTACCAATTATTTAATTACCAATTAATTTATTTATTAAATATTTATAATGTTTCTAGTATACTATATAAGAAAATGATGAATGTAATAAATTAAGCAATCATATTTTTACAACATTCAGAAATAGGATGTTACATTTAGTATCAGAGTAAACCATGATTCAAGAATCAAAGTGAAAGAAAAACCCTATTTTATTATTATTGTTATTATAGAACACAAGTACATCTAAGAAAAATAACAAAATGGAAGAAAATGTTATTTTATTTTATTTTGTAATAGAGGAGGAGTAAGAGGAAGTAAATCTAAGCAAGCTACAAAAAAGGAAGAATAGGGGAGAGAAGCAGAAGGGAAAAATGTAAAGAAAGCAACTATGATTATTTGTTATGACTAAAAGACTCAAGAAGATCTATGACTATCATCAATTGTGATTCCCTTTCTTCAGTAATAGCATCTATCTTGCTAAGCACTACCTTGCATCTAGCTAGTCTGTAACACAATTATTTGATATACTCGGTAGCACATCTTGTTGTAGCTACTGATTTCTCCTTTCTTTTAAGTTGGATCTTCAACATATCCATCTGTATTGATCGATCATCCATGTCATTTTTCCATTCCTTCTCCTTTCTCTGTAGAAAGAAGATTTAAATTATGAGTTATGAGAAAATCAACCAAAAATAAAAAATAAAAAAAATAAAAAAATTACTTGAAATCAATCATTGTCAATTTCGAGGAACCATTCACAAGTCTCCAGATGGCAAGTGTAGCATGTTGCACTCTCCAATTCTCTTAAGAGTTGCTCTAGATCTTTTATAGAATTTGGAGCATCCCTAAGAATTAGATGCAAAGATGATGGAACTCTAGCCTATATTAAATCATAATCTACCTTGAAGTTGCATTACTGAGACTCCTATAGATGATAGATACCATCACGAATAGAATAGGGTTTGTTATCAGAGATTCCTTGACTAATGTGCCAAAGAGGCACAAGTTCTTCTTTAGTAGCTTCCACTATGTTTTCTATCAAATAACAAGATCTTGAGATAGAGAAAGAAAAAAACCATTGGAACAGACTCAAAAAATGATGTTGGTGCTTCTTGTAGAAGGGAACCTGTTCTAGGTGTCATAGAAAAAGAAGGCATGACTATGGTGGAATGGGATGCATCATCTCTATTCATCTTTCAGATAAAGTACTATTGCTCCATAGACATTTGCAACACAAAAAAAAAAAAAAAATCATATAAAGAAAACATGGAAATATTCAAATCTTTAAATAACTAAAGCTTACCTTTGGTTGCTTTCTCTTATCTTGTCTTGAACTTTATTGAGTTTTTTGGGGTTTTTGTTGAGCCTATTGTTGGGTTTGTTGTCTTATAGCTACTAGACTGCCAGAACTTTGCCCAGTATGTTGCCTTTATAAAAAGAAACTTATTAGAAAAAAATAGATAAGACATTAAACTAAGTTAATTATATTTAAATATATACCTTAGGAGTAGAAAGTATGATCTATTCTTGTGGTTGAACCATACCAAACGTAGAAGTACCTTGAACCTCTTCAACTTGTGCAGCTCCAGCACTCTACATTGGTTCATTCTGTAACCCAAATTTCACTATCAAATACATAAAATAAAAACATAATCAACAGCAAGGAAATAATAAAAACATGAAAATACCTCATTAATTTTCTCCTGATTTTGAGTGTGTATAAAGTTAGTTAACCTTTCTTGGCATTCAAAATTTTACTACTTATAACTCTCTCATTTTCAAGAAATTCAGGGCATAACAAGGGATTGTAATGAGTAAAACATTTTTTGGATGATCATAACTTAGGATCATATACATGAACAAGGGTATATAATATAAAGTATAAGATTTGGAAGAATTTTGTTGGGTAACAATAATTTTAGTCATGACATTATACTAGGCAGAGAAACAAGATAATGACAAGTTATAAATTCTACCAATTATGGCACCATAAACTATGAAAATAGAATAAGAACTAACATAGGATTGCTATCTATACCACAAAACCTTGTTACTAATAAGTAGACATAAATCAAAGTGAGCCTCATTAATGAAATCTTCATGAACAAATTAGCTTTTACCAATGGTAAAATTAGTAACATAATAAAATAATTTCTTCTTACAAAAAGATTTAAATTTTGGGGAATAAGTTGAAGGAATTAAAGAATCCTCTCCTTGTTGAAAACCTAAGGCTGCTTGAATATCAAGAGGAAGGATTGTTATTGCTCCAAAAACTAAATTGGAAGTAGAAATTTTCTTACTATTGTATTATTCACATCATTTCATAAGAAAATCCTTGCAATGGGAGAGTTTAAAAATAGGAAAAATAAGTAAATCAGCTAATCTATAAGTGGTAAGGTACTAGAAACCCTCCTTCCCAAGTAAGCTACAAACATGATCGGAAGTAGAGAGTACATTATTCTAATATAAAATAATAGTGGGGAATTGAGAGCTACTTGAAAGAGTTTGAGATGAAGCTTGATGTTTGGGAGCCATGATGAAGATGGTTAAAGTTCTTTGATGATAGAAAATTTTCAAGCTTTTTTGTTGTTAGAGTTTTCTGCTAATATTGAGTTGTGATGGGCAAGTCATCCTTCTTCTCATATTTATAATACAATCATAAGAATCTTAGTAAAAACAAAGAGAAAGTTATAACTTAAGATAACCAAAGTTTTAATAAAAGCTAACGTGTGCCTTTCTCAAAGAAAAAGCTAGCGTTTACCTTTTATTTTTAAAAGCTAATGTTTACTTTTTCTAATTTTATGATTTCTAGGTTCACTAAAATAAAGTTATTTGTAGTTTAACTTGAAGTGCTCTTCAAGATGATTCTAATGGTACCAATTTCATCAAAATCTAACTTACGATTTTAAAGATACATAATTCTCATGTTATGTGTAGTTTTAAAAATAAAAAAAATTTGCTTTTTTTAAAAAGGGAGAGAGTGCGGGGGNGGGGGTGTGCAGGAGGCCATGATGGGTTCACAGCTATAGCCAGCGACTATGGACTAGCCCTTGGGCTAGTCCCAAGGGCAACCCATTGGCCATGCTGCCTATGCCACATCATGCTGCAATGTCTGCAGTAACATTGTGTTGCCTACACCACATTACGCTGTGTTGTCACACTGTGTTGTGCTACTTACGCTACATCACATCCCGTCACCTACCTTCTAGCAGCTGCCACCACACCATGCCTACCACTACTATTGCTGCATCTACCACTACGCACCCCCTGCCACCTATGCATTGCTTGCCATTGATAACCACCTCCAACATTACTCATAACCACCTTCAGCATTGTCGATAACTACCCCTAGCGCTATGGAAAAATATCTCTTTGGACACTGCCAAAACCACCTCTCCATGCATATGCCCTTAGAAGAGCCATGTTGGTCCTAACAAGGGCTATGTAGGCCTAGTCAAGGGCTGTGCTAACTTTAAAATGGGTTGTGCTGGCCCAGTTAAGGACTACGTTGGCCTTGAAATGGGTCGTGCTAGCCATAATGAGGCTGTGAGGACCTCAAGGTCGGCCATGTCAACTTAGATGAAGACTACAAGGACCTCATAATGAGGCACATCAACTAAAAAAAGGGCCATGTGGATCCTAGAATGGTCATCTTCCATTAGTAGATGGGAAAACCAAATATCTTGATAACTAATGAGACTTTCGAAATTCCCATGAAGAGACGAAAAAATTTCAAATTTTTTTTGCCTATAATTGTTAATTTAAATTTAAAATGTGCTCAATTATTTTCAAAAATTTGAATTGGCACCTTGGTAATAAGGGGGATGAAAACATTGTCAGATTCAATGGAACTATCAGATTTAGCTTTTGGGTTATAGAAAATTAGCATTTCAATCCATTATTTAAGGTCCCAAAAATAATTAAGATTTGATACTCGATATGAAATCCATGATAATTTCAACTTTTTCTGTAACTAACTAATGATTTTGAGATCCATAAAAAGGGCTATAGAAGCTAAGGATTACCAACATGCCTAATTTCTTCAACTTTTGATTTTTTAAACTTAAAATGGCTATAAATTTTAAATCTGGGGTCCATTTTCAACAAAATAAAAATTGATACCAATAGATTTAACCCTTCCAAACTCAATGGAACTATTAGATTTAGCTTTTAGGTTATAGAAAATTAGTGTTTTAATCCATTATTTAAGGTCCTAAAAATAATTAGTGATTAGTGGTGAGGTACCCCTACACTCAACTATACGAATACGAGCATAGCACATGCGATTTGATCGAACTCTATAGACTAAGTGCCTACACACCTCATGGAACACTTAGGGTTAATCATTCATTGTCTTCCCAGACTTACTTATAGTTGTTATAGTTGTATGGTTAAGTAAGTCTAAGGTATATGATTTGTATATCTTTTCTATTTTATTTCTTATGCTAATGAGGTGAAGGGTGAAGAGACTAATTGACTAACTTTAACTAACTAACTAAGCCTTAATTAACCTAGCATTAGCATCCGTTCCCACTTACTGTTCACACCCTAAACCAATGTAACCTTGGTTACCAAATGCTAGTCATTGCTAGGATCACCAAGTGTAACGCACGTGCTTGAAGTGGTCATACTAAGGCACTTAACTAGTAGAGAAGGGTTGATAGATATTTAATGAACTAATAAAGCATTTAAATGGTAAATAATAATAATAATAAATAAATTTCTAATTCGCCTATTCCATGCACTGCAAGGTTTATCTAAGAAGTTTGTCTTTATTTCCGTACACAACTTGTGTTCAGGTACAATATTGCTCGAATAAAGATCCGTTCACTTTGGAGTTCCTACTGTAGGCACATGGAAATTAATCTATCTTTGGAAAGGTCAAATTGCCAGAGTTTAGCTATAGTCTAAGCCTAGGATGAGAAACAAGGGAGAGCTGCCTCTTATTTATAGAATCGGTGACGCACCGTGATATCGCGTGGGATGTGATATCGCAGCAAACACAATATCGCAGTGCATGTGATATCACATCCCATCATACCTCGATGACTGAATGAAAACTCATCATTGAGTTCCTTATAAAATATTGTGAAGGTATGGGATTATTGACTCAAATGGAACTAATAGGATGACATGTGAATGGATCATCATTACAAGATAAGACAAAACTGGTGTTCAAGATAACAAGAGTGAACACCTTTTACATTTGACCTTAGGCCTTAGTTGGCAGTTGAGAAAGAGAGAGAGAAAGAAATTTTATTGCTGTCAACACCAAGATTGTGCCTTTTGTTGTCCATCCATAATCATGCCATCGATCTTGCTCCTTGCATAGCTGCTTCAGCTTCTCTTCATTCCAAGTGTTCTCTCTAGATCCAATCTGTTATTGCATGCTTGTCATCTGCACACACAACACAGTCTTTATATTAGCAAGGGTAAATGAATTTGAATGCAGTTGATACCTTGCCTCGGTGAAAGTCCATTGGATGAGTTGTGGTATGGCTAATACAGATCTAGAGATATAAGAGTGGTGACTACCAAAGGTGTAGGGGCTAGGAGAAAATCGAAAAAATTGGACCAGGACCCCCATGACTAAGAGCAAACCTTTGGTAGCGATAGAATGGAGAAAGAAAAAGAAAAAGAACAAGAAAAATGGAGAAAAAGAGATAACTAGGACATCAACGAAATGGATGTCAAGATGGAAATGAAAAAAATAAAATGAATTGTAAAAATGTTAGGGGAAAGAAATTAACTGATGCACCAAATAGGAATGTCAGTGGGTCCTCCCCAAAGCAGGCTCATGCCCTTAATGCCCTGACAAACCCATATTCAAAGAGTCTGTAAGCCTTGGAAATGTCATTTGGAACAAGAGTTAAAGTCTTAACCACAAGAATTTACCAAAAATAAAATGACGCATCAACCAAAATATACACTAATGATACAATTGGCAATGAGGTGAACAATGGAAAGAAGGATGGAGAGAATTGAATGGAATGAAATTCCATGAACAAGGTGGTGTATAGCCCCTTGTGTGTTTCATGATTAATGTGACTTAGTAGGCCTCAAACAAACCACATCCATTGACTTCGCATCAGTGCATTCGACCAATCCATCCTCTCGAAGTAACAAGAATGCCTTCACCCAAGAGCAACCACCATTTAGACGAAACAAAGGAGGAGAGAATGGGAAGTGAGGAGGGACTTAGTTAGAGGGAAAATTTTTATTTTAGTTCCATAACTAGTGCTTGTATCCCAGGTGATTATTTTGTCTAAGGGGTGTGCTTTGAATTCTCACATTCTCTTTTTTTTATGTGTTTATGCGTGAGAACCACACCATGCAAAGACTTCATTATTTTTATTAGCTCAACTTCCCGATAATTGGATAACGTCGAAATGGTAAAAAAACTCAAGAAGAAAATATCCAAGCACCCAAGAGAATGGTCAACAAATGCATCAAGTTCCCTTGAAGTCACACCCTTTTCAATCCTTGAGTCCTTCCTTAGTTTGAGAAATGCCGAGTTAGTGATTCGTTATAGTTCTTATTTAGAAAGGGACTGTACATTTCCAAGCCAAGAGAGACCATAGAAACTTGTGGATGAATAGATGAAGTGGACTCATTGCCTACCATATCAAAAGAACCATACCTTAGTATCGACATCGTAACTTAGAGGTAAAAACCAAGCATTAGCAACCAAGTGGAAAAATAGTTCATACCATCATGAAGAATGCTTATTGGGTGAAAAACTTACAAGATGGATAACACACACACAAACACACACAAAAAATGAAAAAGTATAACGATGTTGTAAAACAAAAATAAGAAAAGTTAAAGAAATTTGTAAAAAAAAATGTGCAAAAAAAAAAACGTGTAAAAAAAAAGGTGTAAAACAAAAACATGTAAAACAAGAATGTGTAAAAAAAATGTGTAAAACAAAAACTTAAAAGAAATAAGGGCCCCTAATAATCAGCATAGGTGGCCATCTCCCCCATGACTAAATGGAAAGGAAGAGATCCAAAATAATGAGCACCTATTTGAATTTTTCAAAAGTGTCCAGCTTCTCTCGATTGATGTTCTTAGATTAAGGGGTGGAAGTCGGTGATGCTTATGTTCCAATGTATCTATGCTTTTGTTATGGGCATGAGTTGTTCCCCTAGTTTGTTCCATGCATGTTGGTTGGTTTCTCTTTCTGTTAGCTATCAACCATGAGGTATCCACTACTTGTGTGGTTGTTACATATAGGCACCTTTGTATTTGCATTTCTTGGGCACACTAGTTGCATGGAAGAGATGTTGAGCATGCTTCCATGTCATCACCCTCTGAGTCACTGTATGTGATGCATGGAACCTTCCTATTCTCGATCTTTCCATACATGTTTACCTTAGATATCTCCAAGGAAAGATCGCAAATCCCTAGGCATGCATCTATTGTACTTAGCCATGCCCTTCCCATTATAATTGGGAAGTCCCCTTCGTTGTTGTTAACTTTTATCAGCAGGAAATTGGTTGGGTATGACCAACCACACACACTGGTAATGATGTCCTCCAGCAATCCTAAGGAAATGGTGATGGACTGGTTAGCCAGCTCAAGTTGAACGTTGCTTTTCTTGAGTTGGGGTAGGTTCTAGGCTTGATACATTTCTCGTGAGATTAAGTTGACTCTAGAACTTGAGTCAAGAAGAGCCTTATGTGGTTTGTTCCTAGCAAGTTGTAGATAGATTAAGGGACTCCTAGGATCAGAGAGTTTCCTAGGAAGATGGCCCACCTTGATCCAGTCAGTTACGGTATGTGTTAACATAATCGTATGCGTTAAGCCCTATTGTTGGACTGAAGGAAGCTCTGAAGTATTGTATGTTGGAGGAGTGTGCATAGACTCAACCGCTTGTTGTTGTGAGAGCTTATCTAGGATTTTGGTTCTGAAGAAAGGTCTTCTCTTCTTGCGATTGTTAGAACCAGCAACAGGTTGAATGTTTATAGCTTTGGTAGCGTTACGTTGCTATAGTTGAGTGGGGAGTTCCCCTTGCATTCTTGGAGCAGGTGGTAGTGGAACTATCAGTGGAAGAGTGGTGGATGGGTTTGAAGGATGGTGTGGGTATGAAGCATCTCCCGAAGGAGAAGGAGTCCTCCTAAAGTACTCCTGAACTTGGTAGTAACATTGTGGAGTTGTGTGATCCATAGAGTCACTTGGAGAAATTAGCTGCTACACATAATAGCTAATAGCCATAAGGATTAGGTTGCTGGTAAGGGTATTGTTGTCTCAACGGTGGCATCCCTCATGGCTGTGGGTATTACCACTACTGATGTTTCTTGATGGGTTGTGATGAAGTTCCACTTGGATAGTACATTAACGATTGGTGGAACTATCTTGGGTTACCTTGGAGATAAGGTAACCTTTAGGGTGCTTGCCATTAGTTAAGTCTTGGGTTGAGCACATACATCCCAAACTCTTGCAGATGTGAGATGATTGGACAACATCCCTTAGGCTGGTCATATTGGTAGATCTCACATCCAATGTCATTGTTTGTGTTAGAATCCACAACCTCATCTGAGATAGTTATTTTTCCCTTACCCTTGTTATGTGTAGGGTCTGAATCTCTCCACTTTTTCTTGTCTTTTCCACTACATTTCTCCTTAGACTCCTCTATGATTTTCAAGATAGTTTCAAGTCTAGAGTCTAAGGAATCCCACAATTGATCCACCTTAGTCGATACTTCTGTTGTTAGCTTTTGAATCAACAAGGTTTTTTTTTCACTAACTCTTCAAGTGGTGACTCATCCTCCTCATCACAAAATCTCACTCCCTTCTTTCGAAGGGAAGGATCATGGTTATATTCTTCTACACTCTCTTTTTTCTGTAGCTCCTCTTCTTCTTTGGCTACTTGCTCCAAAAATCGATGGATTTCATGGGATCTAAGTTCTGATAGTCTCCCCTGGGCATAAGTCCCAAGGGTTCTCCTAGTCTCATGTCTTAGCCCATCTATGATGTGATGAAGTTGGTCCCATTGTGCGTAACCATGGCCGGGGCAATGATGTAACAATGCATAGTATCGGCCCATGGCAACATCCAAGGGTTCATGATTACCTTACTTCCATCCTTGGATCTACTTACGCAAGTTAGAAACTCTGGAGTACATTGTGTACTTATCGTTGAATAACTCTAACATAGTACTCCATCTCCTAATGGTTTCCAGTTCTAAGGACTGGTACTAACTCTCTGCTTCCTTTATGAGTGTTCTAGGAAACAACTTCAATTTCTACCACTCATTCTCTATGTTCTGCAAGGTGCAGGCATCGTGGAATGCCTGTAAATGATTTTTTGGATTAGCGTTATACCCCCCTCAAACCATGGGATATTATTCATGTCTAAGTACTTGATCCGGCTATCGTTTTGATGCCTTGTTAGTATTCTAACTACCTCCATTATATCTAGCATACTTCAAGTGACAAGTAGGGGTTTGTCATGATCATCTCTTTCATGATGTCTATGATGTTTACGTTGTTCCCTACTTTCCCTTCATTCATGTGCTTGTCCTCGCTCTCAACTCTCTCGTCGAGGTCTCTCATTTTGCCTACCTCTATCTTCACCGTTATGCTCTTGGTGGCTATGCCAAAATGTGGAAGGAGAGGGTGAATGGTGTAATGAAGGAGAAGAAGAAGGAGAACCATCACCATGACGATGTTTCTTACCTTCTCTTTGGGTGCTACGGCCTCGATCGTGGTGATGATCAAAATGCCTATCCTTGTCATGTGTCTTTGTTCACTCAGTGAACAGTTGGCATTCACGGGGATTAGAACCAGGGTTGTGTATCATGGAACGTAGGTTCTGATACCCCACCTCCTCACCGTTGTTAGGAGGGGGAACATCATATTGTGAAGAACCTATTGAAATAGGTCCACCACCCTTAACTTCTCTTATGAAGGGTGAAGCATTATGGGGGCCTTTGCCCTTCAATGATGTGTGATAACTCTCCTACCACTCATCCCGTTGATGTTATGCTTCTATGGGATGGTAGTTCCTTGTATTGTAATCGCATGCAACATACTCAATGTATAGTTGCGACATGTCAATTCATGCGAGGACACGAAGGAGCATGTTGGGGGTAGCCCTATCTAGAGGTAACACGATGTTACCTTCTAAATCTCTCCAACGCAGCTGTTCATCTTGATGGAAGACAAAGGTAAAGTTGGATACATATTCATCATGATGAATATACACCACATTGAATTCTTAAGGACCTCGTGGATTTTGGTTATGTGTTTAGTACCGCCGACTGTCTCTAGTGTTAGTCCTAGGTGGTGAATTGCTTTTGTTCGAAAAAGAAGACATTGATATTTTATTGGGTGTGCTAATTAACCATTATATAATTTTTTTGTGTAATTAACCCTAAGGGTTTGTTTAAGCTCCCAATGATGTGAGTGATTTCCTATGTTCTACTTAGCGCACAAACACTTAGTCCCTGGCAACGGCGCCAATGATGAGTGGCGAGGTACCCCTACACTCAACCATACGAATACAAGCGTAGCACACATGATTCAGTCGAACTCTACAAACTAAGTGCCTACATGACTCATGGAACACTTAGGGTTAATCATTTGTTGTCTTCCTAGACTTACTTATAGTTTTCACGGTTGTATGGTTAAGTAAGTCTGAGGTATATGATTTGTATATATTTTCTGTATGATCTCTTATGCTAATGAGGTGAAGGGTGAAGAGACTAATTGACTAACTTTAACTAACTAACTAAGCCTTAATTAACGTAGCATTAGCATTCATTCCCACTTACCGTTCACACCCTGAACCAATGCAACCTTTGTTACCAAATGCTAGTCATTGTTGGGATCACCAAGCGTAACGCACGTGCTCGAGGCAATCATACTGAGGCACTTAACTAGGAGAGAAGGGTTGAGAGAGATTTAATGAACTAATAAAGAATTTAAATGGTAAATAGTAAATAAAAATAAATAAAGTCCTAACTAGCCTATTCCATGCACTACAAGGTTTATCCAAGAAGTTCATCTTTATTTCTGTACACAACTTGTGTTCAGGTACAATATTACTCGAATAAAGAGCCATTCACTTTGGAGTTCTTACTGTGGGCACATGGAAATTAATCTATCTTTGGAGAGGTCAAACTACCAGAGTTTTGCTATGGTCTAAGCCTAGGATGAGAAACAAGGGAGAGCTTCCTCTTATTTATAGCCTCAGCAGTGCACCACGATAATGTGGGGAACGATGCAATATCTCGTACGCGATATCGTGTGGGATGCGATATCACAACGGATGAGATATTGCATATATGATATTGTGGTGCATGTGATATCACATCCCATCAATTAGGATTTGATACTCCATAAGAAATTTAGAATAGTTTCAACTTCTTCTGCAACTAACTAACAATTTCGAGACCCATAAAAGGGACGATAGAAGCTAAGGATTACCAACATACCTAATTTCTTTAACTTACAGATGTCTAGAACCCAAAGAATAAATTGGAGAGAAATGAAGGCTCAAGTTAATGATTAGATGAATTCCCTTGAAGATCAAATTAATGAGATTAAGGATGTTCAAGAACAACTTCATCACTCAAACTAGGGATTTGATATAGGGATGCAAAATATGTTTGAGGAAATTAGGAAATTATCCTAAATCTCAGAGGAAAAATGGTCAGATGTGCAAGGAAAGATGGATTCCTTTGCAGACTTCATCAAGTAATTAATCGACGATCTCATTCATCCTTTAAATCCTACCCATGGTCTACCTAGGAAACAACATCAAGATCAAGATCAACTTTCCTCTAGGGATCCACACCAAACACAACCCTCACCTACTAGTGGATAGGATATCAAAATCCCTCTTGTAGGCCATAAAATTAAAACCAAAGGTGATGGATATGGGAATTGGCTTAATCCACCTAGAGAATCATTGACATAAGTTCATGGTAAGAAAGTAAAATTAGATCATTATGATGGAGCCCTTAGATCCAGTGCTAAGAAAAAGGATTAGCTTGATACAATGAAAAATTACTTTGATATGTTGAATTTTTCAAGCCATGAACATTTAGATGTTATCTCTTTGTATTTAAGAGGACTTGCAGCAACACAGTGGAATGGACTGACATCTCAAGGTTTGATTACAAATTGGCTTTACTTTGGTTGAGATTTTGAACAAAAATTTGTTCCCAATTATTTCCTCAAAGAGAGCAAAATGAGATTTGATTCCTTAAGGTTGGGAAGGAAATCCATAGAAGATTACTATAGGGAATTCTATGATCTTTCTTGGTATGTAAGTTACTAGGATGAGGGAAAATTAGCTTCAAAATTCATTGGAGGATTACATGCTCAACTGCGTCCCCAAAAATGAGCCCATAATCCTCAAATCATTGATGAAGCATATAGAATTGCTAAGGATTATGAGGAATGAAATTAGATATGAGCTACCTTTCAACAAGAAACTCTTTGATAGACTACTTTTCCATAAGCAATGGTAGATGAGATACCAATAAAAAAAGCTCGATCAAGATTAGGATGTTTCATTTGTGGTGAAGATCATTTCAAACGAGACTATCCATAATTTTGAACAAAAATACAAAGGACCAACCAAATTAGGAATTAAAAACCCAACCCAAACATGAACACCAAAAAACTTTCAATCGCCACCATAGTCGTGAAGAAGATATCTACATAAACTTAATTAGGTTTGTGTAAATTTTAATTTGCTTTACTAATTTTTGAAGGTTTAACTAAAAGTAAACAAATTAAATTTTTGATTGATAGTGGTGCTAGTGATAACTTTATTTCTCCAAAGTTAATTAATTTATTGAAATTAAGTTTACCTTCCAAGAAAATTATTAAGGTGGAATTGGTAGATGGAATGACTGTGAGCAAGCATAATAGGTATGGAGAAATTAACTTTACCTTGCAAAACAGGCCTTTCATTCATTGATGAATTCTTTGAATTTGAGCTGGGTGATGTTGATGCAATTTTAGGAATGTCTTTCTTGAAAAAATTTGATATTACTTCCCACTTTGGAACTCGTATTTTAAAAGTCCCAACCACTAATGCAGTCAGTTCTAATGGGGGTAGGAAGAACAAAGAAAATTCATATGATAACTATTAAGTAAGTTAAAAGATTAGTGAAAAAAGATGCTACGATGTTGATTGTCAAAGTAACCCAACTTCAAGATCTTCAAGTACTAAGATCCCAAAAGAACTTAAGGAATATAAAGATTCAGTATTTGGTGAAATTAGAGAACTACCTCGAAAAAGAACTATCAAGCATGCTATTGATATTTTTCTTGGTACACAATTGGTTTCAAAAGCCCCTTATAGATTTTCTACTTTTGAATTAAGAGAATTAAAAGTACAATTAGAGAAATTATTGGAAGAAAGAAAAATTTGACCTAGCATATCACCTTGGGGTGAACCAATCTTATTTGTTAAAAAGAAAGATGGTACACTAAGATTATGCATCGATTATAGAGCATTGAATAAAGTGACAATTAAAAATACTTATCCCTTGCCTAGGATCGATGATTTGTTGGATCAACTTACGAGTGCATGTTATTTGTAAAAGATTGATTTAAAATCAGGTTATCACCAAATAAGCATCAAGGAGAAAGATATTGAAAAAATTTCTTTTAGAACTGGGTATGGGTTATACGAATTTGTTGTGATTCCATTTGGATTAACTAATGCATCTGCAACATTCATGGCATTAATGAATAATATTTTTCATGAATATCTTGATCAATTTGTTATAATATTTATGGATGATATACTTGTTTATTCTAAGTCAAGAGAAGAACATGTTAAACATGTAAAAATTACAATGAAAATTTTTAAGCAACATCAGCTAAACGCTAAATTGAGTAAATGTGAACTCTTTAAGGAAGAAGTTTCATACTTGGGTCATATAATTTCTAAGAAAGGATTGCAAGTAGATCTAGCAAAAATTAGTGTAATACAAGATAGGCTTGAATTAAAAGATGTTATAGCGGTTTGTAGCTTCTTGGGTTTAGCTGATTTTTATTAATGTTTCAGTAAAGATTATTCTACCTTGGTAGCCCCATTAACTAACCTTTTGCATGAGAAACATGTGTTTAAGTTTGATGAAAAATGCAGAAAATCTTTTCTTAGATTAAAGATGCTACTTATAAAAACACCTATTTTGAGAATTCTAGATGAAGAATTACCATTTGAAGTATTTATGGATGCCCGTGGAATAGGAATTAGTGTATTTCTTTCACAAGAAGATAAAATGGTATGTTATGAATTTCATAAATTACAAGGAGCCAATGTAAATTACTCAACCCATGATTTAGAATTACTAGCAATTGTTTATGCTTTGAAAGTTTGGAGACATTATCTTTATGGGAAAAGATTTGTATTAAAAATAGATCATAAAAGTTTAGAATATTTGCAAAGAGAGCCTATTTTGAATACTTGTCAAAGGTGATGGATAGACTTATTGGTTGAATATGATTTTGAAATCAAATATATTACTAGTAAGAAAAATGTGGTAGTTGATGCCCTTAGTCGAATGTGGAACTTAATGATAGGTGTGGCAAGGCCCCCTATCGAAGAAGAAATCAAGGAGCAAATCAAATAAGATACTTATTTTAAAAAGATTTTAACCAATATTTCCTATGAGCCTAGATATCAACTTACCTCTAATAGTTTATTTATGAAAGGACAAAGAGTGTGCATACTAGAAGGAAATTAGAGACTAAGGTTGTTGTGTTAAGCACATTAAGTACCATATGTAGGATACCTAGGTTATATTAAGACATATATGATAATTCAAAAATCTTATTTTTGGCCTAGAATGAAGAATGATGTGTCCTCATACATTAAAAATTGTCCAACATGCTAAAGAATAAAAGCTTAATAAAGGAAACCCAGTGGATTATTACAACCTATGGAAGTTCCAACTTGGAAATGGAAAGATATCATTATGGATTTCATTGTGGGATTGCTAGTAACCAAAAAGGGAAATGACTCAATTTTCATAATGGTTGATCATCTATCAAAGATGGCACATTTTATAACTTTGAAATCTATAAACACAGTAGAAGAAGTGGTCCAAAAATTCATACGTGAAGTGTTTCGATTGCATGGTTGTCTAAAATCTATCACCTTAGATAGAGATCCCAAGTTCATATCCAAATTGTGGAAAAATTTCTTCAGAGAACTTGGAACCCAGTTGAAATTTATTACAGCTTATCACCCTAAGACTGATGGACAAACCAAACATGTGAATATAATATTAGAAGATATCCTATGAAGCTATGTCAGGAGTATATCAAAAACATGGGAGAATTATTCTCATTTGGTAGAATTTTCCTATAATAACAATTATTAAGGTTCTATACATTGAACACCATTCGAAGAAGTATATGGATGTAATTGTCACATACCATTAACTTAGGAAGATCCAACCTTAAGAATGGAATGGAAGAAAGAAGAAATAAAAATAATGGAAAACATTGTCACAAGGATTAAACAAAATTTACAAGTTGCCCAAGATAAATATAAAGGATGTGTAGATCAACACTGCTTAAAAAAGAATTCCAAGTAGGAGATCAAGTATTGCTGAGAGTAAAATGTACTAGATGTTCTTTTAAACTAGGAAAATTAACTAAATTGGCACCTAGATTTTGTGAACCTTTTGAAATCTCTGAAATAATTGACAAAGTAGCATATTGAATGAATCTTCCAACAACCTTAAAAAGTCATCTAGTTTTTCATGTGAGATTGCTAAGGAAATCTCATAAAAATGATGTACCATATGTGTTGGAATGGAATACCTTGCCATTACAATACAATATTAGCTTCGAAGTTAGACCCATTGCTATTAAGAAAAAATGAACTAAGAAATTATGAAATAAAACTATTAGCAAAGTACTTATTCAATGGTCAAATTTTGATTAGCAGACTTGGGAAAATAGGAAGTTTATTTTAAATACTTACCTCCAATGTTTTGAGCATCACAATATTGAATGATAAATTGTATTTATTATGGATATAATAAATTATATTTTTTATAATTTTTGATCTTCTATTTGTATAGATGATAATGAGGAAAATAAAGGAACTGAAGCTGAGGAGCATAATAATGAAGTAGTAGCTAAGCAACTAGATATAGAGGAAGTGCTCAAGGATGATGTAGATGCCTAAGGGGGGTACATTGTAACATCTCATCCCTTGTTAAGGGTAGAAACAATTGTAAACAATATAATTAACCTTCAAATGAAGGAGCACCTTGTTATGAGGAGTTTTGATTATTCATGTATCCCTCAAGAAAGGGTTTAACCTATGCCATTTAAGGCCAAGGTTAGAAGTGATGCCTGGCATGGAGTTGCAAAGTTGGGATCACACCTTTGGCAAGATAGCTTAACTATGGTGGTAGTGTCAAATTGCCTCTAAGGCTTAAGTGGCATGGGAAGATAACCCAGAGGGTGTTACAATACTCTCTTCTATTAATAAAGTCTCCAAGTTTTCCTCTTTTCATTATTCAGTAATAATTATTTAATTACCAATTAATTAATTTATTAAATATTTATAATGTTTCTAGTATATTATCTAAGAAAATAATAAATGCAATAAATTAAGCAGTTGTATGTTTATGACATCTAGGAACAAGATGTCACAATAGGAAGAGTTGCTAATAGGAAGTTTCCAAGTGAAGAAGTAAGTCCAAAGGACATTGTTAAGTTTTGTGCTACAATCCTTCCTATACTTACTAATGGTTCTTTTTAGTATTTTTATGATCTTCCTATTTGTAAACTTTTCTTGACCATTAGATTGGGGGTGAAAGGGTTTGTTAATTTATGTTCAACCCCCAAGCACTACATGAGCTTTTGAAAGGTGGTGCCTGTAAAGTGAGTTACATTATTAGAAATAAGTACACATGGCACTTCAAACCTATTTACAACATGTTGTCATACAAACCAAGTAGTTGTAGAAGATGTGTAATCTGTGATGGTTGTAGCTTCCCCTCATTTAGTGTAGTAGTCAACAATGATCATAATGTACACCTTCTCATTAAACATGGAAATGATGGGATCCATGAAGTTGATGCCTCAAATGTCGAAAGGCTCTAATGGTTGGATCCACTGTTGAGGTCCCTCCATATGAGCAATCATCCAACCATCATGTTGGCTACATTCATAGGAGTGGATGAAGTGATGGGAATCTCTAAAAAGTGTTGGCTAGTAGTACGCTACCATGAGGATTTTAATGGTTATGCATCTCCTAGCATAGTAACCCCCACAAGGATCTTCATGAGCATCTTGAAGAACATGTCGTTGATCATCATCATGTACATACCATCTAACCAGGCCATCGATGCACATCTTGTAAAGATATCCATTAATTTTTCATGAAGTGTTTTTCCTAGTGAAGAAACTATTACTTCTTCTTATTCTTCCATTCTTGGGACATCTCTTTAGTGAGAAGGTAGGTGAGAATGCCATTATACCAGTTGATTTATCTGGGCACTTGTTTAGTTACAACTTTAGTAAAGAGGAGTTCATCATGAAACTAATTTGAAAGTGGGTTCTTCTCCTCTTTGTTGTCCCATCTACCAAGAAAAGTGGTCAGAAATCATGTTCTTAGTACCCTTACAATCTACCATTGTTAGATCAAATTCCTGCAAGATCACTAGCTACCGTATGACATAGGGACTTACTGTTGGCATATTAATCAAGAACTAGATTGTACTATGGTCTATGTGCACAAACACCTTGTACCCTAACACATAGTTCTTAAATTCTTCCAAGGTATACACAACTACCATTAGTTCTTTCTTAGTGATGGTGTAATTCAATTGTGCATACACAATGCTTCTACTTGCATAGTGGATGTAATAAGGATGTTTCTGATCATCCAATTATGTGAGCATGGCTCCCAAGGCATAATTGGATGCATCTATCATAATGTGGAAGGGTTTGAACTAATTAGGTACTTGTAGAATTGTAGTTTCCATGAGCTTTTGGAATGCGTGCTCACATTTCTTAGTCCAGATAAATTGAGCATCATTCTTTGTCAGATCCATCAATGGTTTGGCAATATGAGAGAAATTCTTGATAAGGTGCTGATAGTAGCCAATGTGGCCAAGGAATGACCTCACATCTTTGACTCTTTCTGGCTATCGAGTTATTCCCTGGATGACCATTATTTGTTTAGGATCCACCTCAATTCCTTTTTGGAAAATTTTGTGCCTTAAAATAATGCCTTCTTGGATCATCAAATGGGTTTTCTACTAGTTGAGCCTAAGGTTTATCTCCATGCACCTTTTTAGCACTTACGTAAGATGGTCTAGGGCTTGCTAAAGTGTAGCCCCATAGATAAAGAAGTCATCCATGAAGACTTCCAACCTACTACCAATTTGTTATTGGAAAATGCTAAAGACAAGGTCTTGGAATGTTGAATGGGCATTGCATAAGTCAAACAACATCTTTCTATATGAAAAAGTCCCCAAGGTCTCATGAATGTAGTTTTAGCATGATCCCTTGATGCAATCTAGATTTGGTTATAGCCACTATAACTAGCTAGAAAGTTATAATAACAATGCCTAGAAATGGTATCCAACACTTGGTCCACAAATGACAAAGGAAAATGATTCTTGTATGTTACCATATTCAATAGTCTAAAATTAATGCAGATCCTTCACTTGCCACCTTTCTTTGGCACTATCATAAGTGGGCTAACCCACTCAGTATCTGTAATGGGGTAGATGAACCCTACCTTGAGGAGTTTCTCAATCTTCTCTTTAATGATTTGTTTCAACTTAGGGTTCAATCATCATTGCTATTTCCTCTAGCTTAATGGAGGAATCTGTGTAAAAATGATGTTAGCATATCCTTGGATCAATTCTAGTCAACTCATGATATGACCAAGCAAAGGTTGTTAACCATTTTCTGACCACCTTCAATAGCTTATTTTTTTATGTAGAAGCAAGGTTGACATTGATAATGACTAACTTCCCATTTTTGAGAAAAGCATATTCCATTTCAATCGATAGAGTTTTTAGTTCTAGGGGTTCCTATTTATAGCTCTCAAGTATTTTCAACTCTTCCCAATTAGTGTCATCAAGTTCATTAGAAGGTTGATGATGGATTTGCTCCATTCTATCCATGCCTTCAACATAAACACTTGTTAGGCTCTTAGTTTGTTCCATGCATATGGTTGAACTGCTTTCAAATTTAGCTATCAACCATAGAGTATCCTTCTATTTTGTGGCTACTGCATATAAGCACCTTTGAATTTTTGTGACATTTGCACACTGCATGCATGTTGTGATTGTTGTAACTTTAATTGTCCATAATTTCTACACACAATGACAACTTACATCAATGTATGCAATGCATGAAACATGCTTCCTCTGTATTTTTTCAAACTCATTTTCCTTAGAAATATCCAAGGAGAGATCTCTAATTTCCAATTGCATATCAATTGTACCTAACCAAGCCCTTCCCATAATGATTGGGAAGCCTCCCTTGTAATTTTCAACTTAGATCACTAGGTAGTCAGCAGGATATGACCACCCATAGGTGGTGGTCATAATGTCCTTCACCAATCCCAAGTACAATGATGGATTTATTTGCTAACTTAAGACAAATATTGCTCTTCTTAAGAGGAGGCAAGTTCCAAGCCTTGTACATTTCATATGAGATCAAATTGACGCCAAAACCAAAGTATAGAAGAGCCTTACAAGACTCATTCCTAGTGATTTACAAGTAAATTAGGGAACTCCTAGGATTAGATCTTTTCCTAGGAAGGTGATAATCTATGACTGCGTAGGACAACATTATAGTATGGACTTTGGAAGGCATTTGGTTTGAAGGAATCTCAAATGATGTTGTAGAGAAGGAAGAAGAAATAGGATCAATAGCTGTAGGTGTTTGTGAGGGCTTAGTAAGAATGTTAGTTCAAAAGAAGGGTTTTTTTTTCTATATTTATTGTTCAAACCACTCAACTGGGGAGCTAGCTATACGTTAACAACCCTTGTAGTATTTCTCTATTGTGGGTGAGCTAGAATTTCATCATGCATGGATGGAGCAGGTGGTAATTGAGTTAAGGGTGGAGGCACAGGTGTAGAAGGATGAGGAGGATAATATGGAAATGGGGATTCCCCTCTTTTGATTATGCTTTATAATACTCAAGAGGGTAGTAGTGGTGTTCAAAGAGGCATGATTGGAAGAGTCATGCAAAGAAATGAGCTATTGAACATAGTACCTATATGAATTTGGCTATTAGTAAGGGCATTGTTGCCTTAGGGGTGGCATCCCCCAAGATTTTTGGTGTTGCCACTACTGGTACTACTCATGAGGTTGAGCTAGCACTCCTCTTAGATAGTAGGCTTATTGGTAGAACTATCTATAGTTTCCTTGAGAATAAGGAAACCTCCTAGGTGGTTGCCTTTTCACCAATCTAGAATTTAGAACTTACACCCTAGATTCATACAACTATGATAGAATTGGATAACATTCCTTAGGATTTTCATATTTGTAAATGTTACATCCACCATCATCATCTGTTTTGAACTTCACAACCTCTTTAATGGAAGTAGCTTTGCTCTTATCCCTCTGATGGATGTGTTCAAGTTCCTTTCTTCTCTTGCAGTCATGGCCACTACCTTACTCTTTGAACTCCTCTATAATTCGTAGAGTAGTTTGGAACTTTTCATTCAAAGAGTTCAACATTTTTTCTACCTTGGTCAATATTTCAGAAACAAACTTTTGTATCACCAAGGTTTTTTAATGTACCACTTCATCAAGTGGTGCCTCATCCTCATTATCACAAAATCAAACCTCCATTTTGTGAATGGAAGGATCTTGGTTATACTCCTCTACACTTTCCATTTTTCTCAACTCATCTTATTCTTTGGCCACTTACACTTGCTTTATTAGCCTTTGGATTTGATGGGCTCTTAGCTCTAAAAGCCTCACTTGGGCATAAAACCCAAGAGTTTTCCTCATTTTTGTTTAGAGACCATCTATGATATGGTGTAGCTTCTCCCATTAAGAAAAGCCATGGCCTAGGCATTGATGAAAGAATGAGTAATATCTTTCCATTTCCACATCCAAGGATTCATGCATGCCTTACTTCCAATCTTAGATATGCTTTTTTAGGTTAGACACTTGGAAGTACATTTGATACTTGTCATTGAAGAGTTCAAGCATCATACTCCATCATCTATTTGATTCCAGTTCTAAGGACTAGTACCAACTTTTAGCCTCCTTGATGAGTATCTTGGGAAGCAACTTTAGTTTCTACCATTTTTTCTCAACATTCTGTAAGATGCATGCATCATGAAAGACTTGGAGATGGTTCTATGGATCAGAATTTTATCTCCCTTTGAACTTAGGAATATTGTTCATGTCCAATTATTTGATCTAACTATTTTTCACGTGCCTTGTTAGAATCCTTATAACCTTTGCAATGTTGATCATGTTTCTAGTTGCAAGTAGGAGCTCATCATAGTCATGGCCCCTATGATGGCCATGATGCCTATGATTCTCTTTGCTATTCCTTCTTTCTCTATGGTGGACCTCCCTTGATTACCCACACCCCTAATCTCTACTATTCTTGCAAGGTCTATGATCATCTCTATCCCATCGATCACCTCCATCATGGTCTCTCCCTCTATGGATTCATTTGGAGCTGGAGGAGGAAGATGATGAGGATAAGGAAGGTGAAGAGAGAGGAGAGCCATCACCAAAATGGTACATGCTACTCCCTCTTCTTTGGTCTCAACTATGATCACCATGTTTGTTGTTATTATGATTCCTATCATTGTTATTGCCTTGACTCCCTTCTTTGGAGTCCCCATGGTTATGGGGAATGTTCTTTCTTGAACCATGGTTGTTTATAGTTATCTATAAATTCTGGTTAAGGGTCTCTTCATTGAAGAAAAGGGAAGGAAAGTTTGTGTCTTGAGAACCCCCCAAGAAGGGATCCTCTCCTTCCTTTTGGCCTAGTAGGAAGAAGGGGTATGTGAACCATTTTCCCTTTGATGCCTCATAGTGAGCCTTCATTTATTGATCTTTATTTTGTTATGCATCGATGGGATGCTCTTGCACAACATACTCAGCATTGAGCCTTGTGATGGCCAATCTCATGTGATTGTGGAGTAGCATTGCAAGAACTGATTAATTAGGGGGCAACATGATGTTTTCCTCTATGTCCCTCCATTATATTTGTTTATCTTGGTGCAAGATGAAGATGAAATCTGAAATATACTCATCTAGGTGAGTATAGATCACTTTCCATTGTTTGGGCATGGGTGGTCTTAGGCCTTCTTGCCTTGGATTGGAAGTGTGCTCGAATAGTGGTGGGGAATTTTTCCTACAATAAGAAGCCATCTTAATTCTTGGAAAATAGTGTGTTTTTTAATATAATTTGTTAGATTAATGATTTTATCTTTTAAGTCCTTTACAATGATTTTATGTAATTTCAATAATTTCATAGGTAGTACACATAACTAATTAAAGTCCCTAGCAATGATGCCAATGATGAGCAATGAGTAGTCCCTACACCCAATCATATGAATCACCAGTGTTCACTAAGAGATTTAGTTGAATTTCATAGACTTTAGCTCTCTAAGTACACCTTATCTAGGTAATGAATCTCAAGGACATGACTATTGTCTTCCCAATTCCACTTGTGAGATACAATGGTATGGTTAAGTATAACTAAGGCATATGATTTATATCATTTTTATATTTTTATCTAATTTGTTTAAGTATGAAAATAAAATAATTAAATGCTAATTAATCTAGAAAGTAACTAATGCCTTAACTAATCCTAACATAAGCATCAATTCCCTTTTGACATATACATCTTGAACACACTACAACACTATTAGGTTACCGAGTGTTACATGCTTCTAGGAGTACCAAGCATTAACGTATGCTCGAGATGGTCATACTTATGGGCGTTAATTATTTGTTATTAATTAATTAATTAAATGCATGAATATAAATTGCATGAAAAATAAAGTGCATTAAGTAAACATTAAGCTAAATCTAGGTGGTACAAGGTTTATTTAGAAAGCTCATCTTTATTGTCATTCATACTAAAGTGTCTAAGTACATCTGTGCTTGGATAAAGATCTATACACTTTTCAACTCCTACTGTGGGCACTTAGAAAATATTCTAACTCTAAGAGAAACAAAATATGGGAGTTTGGCTAAGCTATGAATGAATCAATATCTTAAATGTAGTAGGTGCATGCATTTATATAGGCAAGACTAGATACTTCATTGATGCATATGTGTCGACACATATGCATCAACACATCAAATCATGCATGAATGGGTACATATCAATGTGGTCACATCAACATGATATTGTTGGCACAATCGATCGATGATTCATCAATGCTTATTGGGGAGGAGATCATAATGATAGAAAAACTAAATCAAGAGTCTTAATATTCTATAAAGACAATGTAGTATATTGGAAATCATAAAAACAAACTTCAATTAGTCTCTCAACTTGTGAAGCTAAATTCATAGCTATGGCTAAGTGCATACAACATATACTTAAGAAACTCATGATACACTTAAGAATCAAAGTTAGTCTTCCAATCAAACTATTTTGTGATAATAGAACAACCATCTAATTCTCAAACGAACATGTGCTACATAAGAAATCAAAGCATATAGACACCAAATATTACTTCATCTAACTAGAAGTAAATGTTACGAAATTAATAAAATTTTCAAATTGAAATAGTAAAGACAATAAGAAAAATGCACACAAAAATTTACATGAAAAATTCCAAAGTGAAAGAAAAACCATGGGAACTAGTATAGAGCTCTTCCTTTATTTGGAGAAAATATCCCAAGAACATAAGTCATCCTTGATGATGGAATGCGATATCGCATGAGCCGCAATATCGCGTATGCGATATCGCAACCGTCGCGATATCGCATCCCATGTGATATCACGTATGTGATATCGCGTCGTCCCCTGTGATATCGCATACGCGATATTGCAGTCCGCCACCATATCTATAAATAAGAGGTGGCACTTCCGTTATTGAGAATGATAGGGGTAAAGTAGTGAAGCTCTGGCAGATTGATCACCCCAGAGATAGATTAATTTGCATGTGCCCATAGTAGGAGTCCCCAAGTGAACGGATCTTTATTTGAGCAGCTTTGTACCTGAACGCAAGTTGTGTACGGCAATAAAGATGAGCTTTGTGAATAAACCTTGTAGTACATGGATAGGTTTTATTACTTGTTATTTCTTACATGTTATTTATTACTTGTTGTTAGTGCGGTATGAGTACGACTTGATTACGAGCATCTACGGATGTGTACGACTAATCAAGGAATCAGCTGCTCATCGCAACTCGGTATGAGTACGACTTGATTACGAGCAATGATGAATGTGTACGGCTAATCAAGGAATCGGCTACTCATCGCAATTAGGCTCTCTCACCCTCAACTCCTAGAACATGGGATAAGTACGACTTGGTTACGAGCATTCAAGGATGTGTACGGTTAGCCAAGGAATGGATGCTTATCACACTTAGGTTAGTTAAGTGCCTTAGTACGACCACTTCGAGCATGTGTGTTACGTGTGGTGATCCCAGTAACGATTAGCATTTGGTAGCCACAGTTGCATAGTTCAGGGTGTGTACAACAAGTGGGAATGGATGCTGACACTAGGAACTTAGTGCATTAGTTAGAGTTAGACTTAGCTTCTTAACCCTTTCCTCTTAGCATAGGAGAAAATGTAAAATACCAAAAAAATCATATACCTCAGAATTTCTTAATCATACACCATGACACATACAAGCAAACCTAGGAAGACAACGATTAATTAACCCCAAGTGTTCCTTGCGGCGTATAGGCATTTAGTCTGTGGAGTTCAACCGGATCGTGTGTGCGATGCTCATATTCGTATGGTTGAGTGTAGGGATACCCACCACTCATCATTGGTGCCGTTGTCGGGGACGAAGTGTTTGTACATCAATTAGAACATAAGGAAATCATTCACATCATTGTGAGCCTTAACAAACCTTTGGGTTAATTAGTTAAATAAGAACTTATATAATGGTAAAACAGCACACCGATAAAAATGACTTCTTCTCATAAAGTTAATTAACCTAGGACTAACACTGAAGATAGTCAACAACATACAAAACATAACCTAAACCAGCCAAGTCCTAAATAGTATAAGATAGTTTATACTCATCCCGATGAGTATATTCCTGATTATACTTTTATCCTATATCAAGACGAACAACTGAGATGGAGAGACCTGCAAGGTAACATCGTGTTACCCCTAGATTGATCTATCCCAAACATGCTCTTCTGTGCCTTGTCACAGATTGGCATGCAAGACTTGTTCGTTGAATATGTTGTTGAGGACTTTGATATGAGGGATTATCATCCCACAAATGTGCAACATATGAGAGACTTAAGGCAGGAGAGTCAACACACATTGTTGAAGGGCAAGGTCCCACACATCCTTAGTGAAATAGGATACGAGGAACCCCTCATAACGGGTTCTTTAGCAATTGATGTTCCCCCTCCTCATGATGGTGAAGAGGTTAGGCATTAGAGCCTTTGATCAACTATACATGCTATGGGCTTTGATCCCCATGAACACCAACTATTCACAGAAGGAGCAACCACTCACACTAAGGATAGACACTTAGATCGTTCTAATGATCGAGGCCGAAGCAGTCGAAGAGAAGGTAAGAAACATCACCATGATGATGGCTTCCCTTCTTCTTCTCCTTCATCTCACCACTCACACTCTCCTTCCACATCTGGGCATAGCCATCGTGAACATAACGATGAGGGTAAAAGTAAGGAAGATAAAAGACCTCAATAGGACGATTGAGAGATAGGAAGAGGGCAAGGATGTAGGGAGAGTAGGGAACCACGTAGACATCATAGACGTCATGACAGAGACGATCATGATGAACCCCTACTCACAACCCGAAGCATGCTTGACATTACTAAGGCCGTTAGGATTCTCACAAGGCACTTAAAAGATAGTCAGATCAAGCGTTTGGACATAAATAATATCCCACATTTTGAAGGGGGATACAATGCTAATCCACAACATCATTTACAGGCATTCCACGATGCCTGTGCCTTGCAGAATATAGATAATGAGTGGTAGAAGCTTAAGTTGTTCCCAAGGACACTCACCAAAGAAGTAGAGAGTTGGTACCAGTTCTTAGAACTAGAAACCATCAGGAGGTGGAGTACGATGCTTGAACTTTTCAACAACAAATATCAGATGTACACCAGAGTGTCCAATTTGCGTAAGCAGATCCAAGGCTAGAAACAAGGTGCTTATGAAATCTTGGATGCTGCCATGGCCCGCTACTATACATTGCTACATCGTTGCCTGGGCCATGGGTATGCTAAGTAGGATCAACTTTGCCACATCATGGATGGGCTAAGGAATGAAACGAGAAGAACTCTTGGGACTTATGCCCAAGGAAAACTTTCCCAACTTAGAGCCCATGAAGTACAAAGTTTGTTGGAACAAGTAGTGCAAGAAGAGGGTGAACTACGTAAGAGGGAAAGTGTAGAAGAATATAACCACGACCCCTCCCTTCACAAGAAGGGAGTGAAATTTTGTGATGAGGAGGATGAGTTAGCACTTGAAGAGTTGGTGAACTGAAAAACCTTGCCAATCCAAAAGTTAACAACTGAGGTATTGGCCAAGGTAGACCAAATGTGGGATTCCTTAGACTCAAGAATTGAAACAGTTTTGAAAATCATAGAAGAGTCTAAGGAAGAACAAAGTAGTGACAAAGGTAAAACAAAGTGGAGAAATTTAAACCCTACACATAACAAGGGTAAGGGGAAAATTCCTATCTTCGATGAGGTTGTGAATTCTGACACAGAAGATGATAGTGGATGTGAGATTTGCTACTATGACCATCCTAAGGGATGTTACGCAGTTATCTCACATCTACAAGAGTCTGGGGTGTATGCGCTAAATCTAAAACTCAACCAATGGAAAACACCTTGAAGGTTACCTTATCCATAAGGTAACCCAAGGTAGTTCCACCAACCACTAACATATTACCCAAGAGGAACTCCACCATAGCCCATTGGACAATATCAGCAGTGGCAATACCCACAGTCATGGGGGATGCCACTGCCAACATAACAGTACCCTTACCGGTAACCCGATCCTTATGGTTATTATGTGCAGCAGCTGGTTTCTCCAGGTGATTCTACGGGTCACACTACTCCCCAATGTTACTACCAATTTTGGGAGTACTTCAGGAGGACTCCTTCTCCTTCGGGAGACATCTCACATTCATCCCATCCTCTAACTCTTTCCGCACCTCTTCCACCTATAGTTCCCATACAACCTGTTCCAACACTACAAGGGGAATTGCCTACCCAACCACAACAACGTAACATCGTGAGAGCTGTAAATATTCAGCCTGTAAATATCCAACCAGGTGCTGGTTCTAACAACTGTACAAAGAAGAGATCCTTCTTTAGAACCAGGAGCCAAAGAAACTCTCGCAACAACAAGCGGTTGAGTACATGTATAGGCCTCTAACAACTAACCCTTCAGAGCACCCTTCAGTTCAACAAACAAGTACGCATACAGTTATGTTAACACATACCGTAACTGACTAGATCAAGGTGGGCCACCTTCCCAGGAAACTATCTAACCCTGGGAAATGTCTCCATGTAACAGGTGTGCCCTTACAACTCTGAAACAAAGATGCTTATATGTGGCAACCACACAACTAGTAGTAGACACCCTGTGGATGATGACTACTCGAAGGAGCAAAAAAAATGCATGGAACGAACTAAGGAGACAACTCATGCCAACAATAGAGGCATAGACACATTGGAATATGAGTGTCACCAACTTCCACTCCTCAACCTAAGAACATCAGTGGGAAGAAGTTGGGCACTGTTACAAAATTCAAATAGGTGCTCATTATTTTGAATCTCTCCCTTACAATTCAGTCATGGTGGAGATGGCCACCTATGCTAATCATATGAGGCCCTCAGTTATTTTTAAGTTTTTTTTACACGTTTTTGTTTTACACATTTTTGTTTTAGAAATTTCTTTAACTTTTCACATTCTTATTTTGCAAATTTCTTTAACTTTTCTTATTTTTATTTTATAACATCATTGTAATTTTCCATTGTGTGTGTGTGTGTGTGTGTGTGTGTGTGTGTGTGTGTGTGTGTGTGTGTGTGTGTGTGTGTGTGTGTGTGTGTGTGTGTGTGTGTGTGTGTGTGTGTGTGTGTGTGTGTGTGTGTGTGTGTGTGTGTGTGTGTGTGTGTGTGTGTGTGTGTGTGTGTGTGTGTGTGTGTGTGTGTGTGTGTGTGTGTGTGTGTGTGTGTGTGTGTGTGTGTGTGTGTGTGTGTGTGTGTGTGTGTGTGTGTGTGTGTGTGTGTGTGTGTGTGTGTGTGTGTGTGTGTGTGTGTGTGTGTGTGTGTGTGTGTGTGTGTGTGTGTGTGTGTGTGTGTGTGTGTGTGTGTGTGTGTGTGTGTGTGTGTGTGTGTGTGTGTGTGTGTGTGTGTGTGTGTGTGTGTGTGTGTGTGTGTGTGTGTGTGTGTGTGTGTGTGTGTGTGTGTGTGTGTGTGTGTGTGTGTGTGTGTGTGTGTGTGTGTGTGTGTGTGTGTGTGTGTGTGTGTGTGTGTGTGTGTGTGTGTGTGTGTGTGTGTGTGTGTGTGTGTGTGTGTGTGTGTGTGTGTGTGTGTGTGTGTGTGTGTGTGCCATCCACCATGTAAGTTTGTCACCCAATAAGTGTTCGGATCGATGGTATGAACTGTTTTTCATTGATTGCTAATGTTTGGTTTTTACCTTTAAGTTACAATGTTGACACTAAGGTATGTTCTTTGGATATGGCAGGCAATGAGCCCACTTCATCCATCCATCCACCAAATTCTATGGTTTCTCTTAGCTTGGAAATGTACAGTTCCCTTCTTAATAAGAACTTTAATGAACCGGTGACTGGGCACTTCTCAAATTAAGGAAGGACTCAAGGTTTGAAAAGGGTGTGACTTCAAGGGAACTTGATGCATTTGTGTTAGCCATTTGTTTAGGTTCTTGGATGTTTTCTTCTTGAGTTTTCTTGCCATTCCGAAGTTACCCACTTTTCAGAAGCTGAGAAAATAAAAATAAGAAGTCTTTGCATGGTGTGGTCCTCACGCATAAAAATACAAAAAACAAAAAAAAAATCCAAAGTGAGGATTCAAAGCACACCCCTTAGATGAAATAATTTTGGGCTACAAGCACTAGTTATGGAACCAAAGTGTTTCCTCTAATTAAGGCCCTTCTCGCTTCCTAGTCTCTCTTTTGTTTTGTCGAAATGGTGGTGGCTCTTGGAGATGCATTCTTATTCCTCCAGTGGATGGTTTGGCCTAGTGTATTGATGCGAAGTCACTGGATGTGGTTGGTTTGAGGCTAGAGTTGGAATGAGATTTTCCAAGTCACATTAATCATGCAACACACAAGGGGCTGTACACCACCTTATTCTTGGGATTCCATTCCATCCCCTTCTCTCCACCCTTCTCTCCACTATTCACCTCATTGTCGGTTGTATCATTAGTGTATATTTTAGTAAAAACATTATTTTCTTTTTGGTAAATTTTAACGGTTAATAATTTAACTCTTGTTCCAAAGGACATTCCCAAAGCCTACAGACTCTTTGAATGTGGGTATGTCAGGGCACTAAGGGCATGAGCCTGCTTTGGGGAGGACCCACTGACATTTCTATTTGGTGCATTAGTTAACTTCTTTTCCTTAACATTTTGCAATTCATCTTATTTTGTTCATTTTCATCTTGACATCTCTTTTATCGATGTCTTAGTTGTCTCTTTTTCTTCCTCTTTCTTGTTCTTTTCCTTTCTCCGTTCTAACACTACTGGAGGTTCACAATTAGTCATGGGGGTACGGGGCCTGATTTTTCTGATTTTCTCCTAGCCCCAAATTTTTTTGATTTTCTTTCTAACCCCTACACCTTCGGTAGTCATCATTTATATATTCCCAGATCCATATTAGCCATGCCACAACCCAACCAATGGACTTACACTAAAGTAAGGTATAACCACATTGAAATTCATTTACCCTTGCTAATATAAGACTGTGTTGTGTGTGCAAATGACAATCATGCAACAATGGACCAGATCTAGAGGAAGCACTTGGAATGGAGCAGTCCTGAAAGTAGCTATGCAGAGAGCAAGATTGATGATGCACTTACGGATGGACAATGAAAGGTGCAATCTAGGCATTGGCAGTAGCAAGACTTCTTCTCTTCTCTCTTCTCTTTTCTCTCAAGCTGCCAATTGTGGCCTAATGTCAATGTAATAAGATGTTCACCCTTGTTGTCATGAACACCAGTTTTGTCAAGTCTTGTAATAATGATCCATTCACATGTCATCCCATTAGTTTCATTCCCTCAATAATTCCATACCTACCTGGTATCATTGTAATGAACTCAAGGATGAGTTTTCATTTAGTCATGAGGGTACGATGGGATGTGATATCGCATGAGCTGCAATATTGCATCCCATGCGATATCGCATATGCGATATCGTGTTGTCCCCTGCGATATCGCATATGTGATATATCGCGTTGTCCCCTGCGATATCGCATACGCGATATCGTGGTCCGCTGCCATATCTATAAATAAGAGGTAGCACTCCCCTTATTGAGAATGATAGGTGTAAAGTAGCAAAGCTCTGGTGGATTGATCACCCCAGAGATAGATTAATTTCCATGTGCCCGCAGTAGGAGTCCCCAAGTGAACGAACCTTTATTTGTGCAGCTTTGTACCTGAACGCAAGTTGTGTACGGCAATAAATATGAGCTTTGTGGATAAAAATTGTAGTACATGGATAGGTTTTATTATTTGTTATTTCTTACATGTTATTTATTACTTATTGTTAGTGCAGTATGAGTATGACTTGATTACGAGTATCTACGGATGTGTACGACTATCAAGGAATCAGCTACTCATCGCAACACGGTATGAGTATGACTTGATTACAAGCATTGACGAATGTGTATGGCTAATCAATAAATCGACTACTCATCGCAATTAGGCTCTCTCACCCTCAACTCCTAGAATGTGGGATAAGTACAACTTGGTTACGAGCATTCAAGGATGTGTACGGTTAGCCAAGGAATGGATGCTTATCACACTTAGGTTAGTTAAGTGCCTTAGTACGACCACTTCGAGCATGTGTGTTACGTGTGGTGATCCCAGTAACGATTAGCGTTTGGTAGCCATAGTTGCATAGTTTAGGGTGTGTACGGCAAGTGGGAACGGATGCTGACGCTAGGAACTTAGTGCATTAGTTAGAGTTAGACTTAGCTTCTCAACCCTTTCCTCTTAGCATAGGAGAAAATGTAAAATACCAAAAAAATCATATACCTCAGACTTGCTTAACCATTCACCGTGACACATACAAACAAGCCTGGGAAGACAACAATTAATCAACCCCAAGTGTTCCTTGTGGCGTGTAGGCTTTTAATCTGTGGAGTTCAACCAGATCTTGCGTGTGACGCTCGTATTCATATGGTTGAGTGTAGGGATACCCGTCACTCATCACTTGATTACTCTCATAGCTTGTTACTGTCATGACACTCTTAAGCCCTTCCTTTCATACTTTATTGTTGTTGTTGTTGTGGTGGTTAACACATCTTCCCATCCTTAATTTATAGGAGAAAAAATAGTCTTTTTTCTATTGATAATTTTAAAAATTGCTAATCATACCTCAAGAAGAGATTTCAAAGCTAGAAGTCATGAAAAACATAACTTAAATTGATAAAAATAGAGGAGTTTTCTTCATATTAACTAACAATTTAATTTTTTTCATTACTTGTTAACAATTCTTCCACTTGAAGAAAAATTACACAAATCTTCAAGTTAGAGATGCATTGATTTCAAACTGCATTCTTACATCTCCGCTATTCCAAGTTGTTTTATGCAAAAAACATGCACATCTATTGTAATCACCTTAGTCAATGCATCAACAATATTTTTTTTGTGTTAATTTTCTACAAATTAATTAAGCCTTCTTCAATTGTATCTCTAATAAAATGGTATTTAATATCAATATGTTTTTTTTTGTCATGAGAAGTTGAATTTCTTACTAGATGTAACCCACTTTGGCTATCACATAAAATTTGATAACTATCTTACTTTACACCAAGAAACTATAAAACTCTTTATAACTGTAACATCTTCTTACGTGCTTTTGTCAATGCCACATATTCATATTCTGTAGTGGACAAACTTACTAGAGATTGAAGTTTAACATTCGACTTATTGCAACACCACCTCAAACAAAAGCATAACTTGTAATTGAACGTTTGGTATCTAAATCAGTTGCAAAATTTGCATTCACATAACAACAAATATTCAAATCATTATTTCCAAAACATAAATAGTCAAATTAAGTTCCCTTTAAGTATCTAAGAATCCATTTCATAGTAAGCCAATGATTGCAACCATAATTATTCATATATCTACTAACAACACTAACTGCATATGTTATATCTAGATGAGTGCATACCATAGCATATATTAAAGATCCAACAATGAAAGTATATGAAATATATTTTACTTTAGAAATTTATTTTTCTATATTGGGACAATCTTTCTTAGATAATTGGAAATGAGAAGTCAAAGGAGTACTTACAGGTTTTGCTTCTAACATATTAAAATGTTTCAATGCCAATATATTCATTTTGATTGAGCCATAATCTTTTTCTACTTTTTATCTCTACAAATATGCATTCCAAGAATTCTTTTGGCATGTCCCAAATCTTTCATAGAAAACTATTTACTTATCTCTATTTTAAGTTGTTTTATTTTTGATATATCATTTCTTGCAATAAGCATATCATCTACATACGACAACAAAATTACAAATTTATTTTTATCAGTTCATAAATGAACACAATAATCAAGATCACTCCTACAATAATCCATTTGGTGCATAAATAATCAAGTTTTCTATACCACTACCTAGGAGATTATTTTAAACCATATAAACTTTTCCTCAAGTGACACACTTAGTGAGATTTATTTTGATGAACAAATCCTTTTGGCTAATGCATATAACTATTCTAACTTCAAATCTAAACAAGCAACCAATGAAAGAATAACCCAAATAGAAGAATACTTAACAACGGAAGAAAAAATTTCTATAAAATCAATTCTTGGTTTTTGATCATAACCTCTAGCTACGAGTCTAGCTTTATAAAGATTCCCTTCATTTACCTTATTCTTTATAGTAAAAATCCATCTATTTTCAAGTGTTTTATGTCCCTTGGGTAATTTAAAAAATTCCCAAGTTATATTCAATTAGAGTTAATTCCATTCCCTTTTCATAGCTTCCTTCTATTTTATTGCATCAGGAATAGTAAGAGCTTCTTTCATCATTTCAAGTTCACCACAATCTGTATAAAGAATATAATCTTTAAATCTAGTAGGAGGATGTATGATTCTACTTAAATGTCTTACCTAATGTGACATATTTTTTACAAGATTTTCCTCATTAGTTTCTTTTCTCTCATCTTCATCTAGAAATTCTAGGATGTTTTAATTTGCCACTTGCTCTTGTATTATATCTTCTTTAGGCTTCAAAACAAATCTAGGAGCCTATTGTGTAATATAATTAGAAAACTTATTTTGAAAATCATAAAACATCACATTTTCTTGAAATTTTACATCTCGTGATCTTACAAATTGCTTTGCTTCAGGATCCCATAATCTGAAACCTAATTCATCATTACCATAACTAACAAAATACATCTTTGTGATTTATCATCAAATTTAGATCTATTTTTCTTTTTGTATATGCATGTAAGAAACACATGTAAAAAATTTTAAATGATTATAAGAAACATGTCTCCCACTCTACAAAGACTCTTGTACTTCATTATTTAAAGAGGAATGTGGTGATCTATTAATTAAATAAGTAGTAGTCATAATAGCTTCAACCCAAAAAATTTTAGGCAAACTTGCATCAACAGTCATAGATCTTGCACATTCAACCAAGATTCTATTCCATGTTTCTGCTACTCCATTTTCCTGTAGAGTTCTAGGAGGAAGATGAATATGCTAAATTTCTTTTTCTCTGCAAAACTCACTAAATGCATTTGAAGTATATTCACCATCATTATCAGTAAGAAAACATTTTAACTTTAAACTTTTTTGTGTCTCTACTTTAGCAACAAAGGACTTAAAAATATTTAAAACATCATCTTTGGACTTTATTGGAAATACCCATACTTTCCATGTATGATCATTAATGAAAGGAAAAAAATACATTGATCCACCTAATGATGTTGGATTTATTGGACCACAAACATGAAGATAAACAAGCTTTGATTTATTAGCTCATCTACATTCCATATTTCTAAAAAAATTCACCCTTTTTGATTTACCAACAACACAATCTTTGTAAAATTCTATATAGCTTACTACAAATTTTGGAATGTAAGAATAAGATTGAAGTACATTTAAATTAGAGTAATTGATATTGCCTAACCATTTATGCCATAAATCAGTATCTTCCCCTATAGCAATTGTAGCTACAACATCACCCTGCAAACATATGTTAGCTTCTAAAGTATACATTGTGCCTATTTTTTTATCCTTTAAAATTATTAAAATGCCCTTGGTAATTTTCCACTGATTATTTCTACATGAGAAATTTAAATCTAAATCATTAAGTTGAGAAGTAGAAATCAACTTTTTATAAACTTTAGGAACATGCTTATCATTATTAAGAGTGATTTTAGGCAAACTAGGCTGTTGGAAGAAAACATTTCCTATACTAGAAATTTTTAAAGGAACACTATTAGTAGCATAAATAACTCTTGATGAAACAAGCTGATATGAAGCAAAAGTAGAGTAGTCAGGGCAATTATGAAATGAGGCTCCTATGTTTACAATCCAAATATCTTTTGTTATGTATAAAGAAAATACTATAGATGATTTAGATACAACAAAATCAAAAGCAAGCTCATCCTTTGTATGATTTATTTGTGAACTTACATTATTTTCTGATTTTTTTAACTCAATCTCTTCCTTTTGTTGCAATGATCCTTTCCAAGCTTTGTAACCACAAAAGTCCCTCTTCATGTGACCAATTTTATGGTAAAACCCACATTCAATCCTACTTTTAGAAGTTCCTCTACTTTTACTTCTTTCCTTGCTTTGTTCATGTTTATTAAATTTACCTCTATTTGAAACTATAAAAACATTACTTTATAATTGACCCTATCCTAAAGAGTAGAAACTACACCATCAAAATAAATATTACCAATACTCATATAGGTAGTAATAGTTGTAATAATTGGATTTCAAGATTTAGGTAAATGATGAGTGATGAGATACCCCTACGTCCAACCATACGAATATGAGCGTTCATGCACGATCTGGTCAAACTCCAAGGATTAAGTGCTTATGCACCTATACAGAACAAGGATGAGTTATGCAATCATTATCTTCCCAAGCTTACTTGTAAGGCACAATTGTATGGTTAAGTAAACTCAAGGTATATGATTTTTATTAGTTTTATGATTTATATTCTTGATGATTAAGAGAGAGAAATGAAGTATCTTAATAACTAATTTGATTTAACTAATTAACTATTCTTAACTATTCCTAACACCAACATCCATTCTCACTCTTTGGACACATCTTGAACTAGTGTAACACTACCAGGATTACCAAACGCTAGTCGTTACTAGGTTACCAAGTGTTCCATGTATGCTCAAAGTGGTCATGCTGAGTGTGCTAATTTATTGATAATTAACAATTCTATAAAAATAACATTGATTAACTAATGAAAGCAGCAAATAACAGTAAATAACATTAAATGCAATAATGCAACAATGAAGCTATTCTGAATGTTGCAAGGTTGTTCATATTTATTTCCTAACACAAGGTATGCTTAGCTACACAATGCTTGAATAAAGATCTGTTTACTTTATGACTCCTACTGCAAGCACTCAGAAATAATTCTAACTCTGGAAAGGAAAAATTGTAAGAGTTTGGTTAAGGATTGAAAGAAACTATGCAAAACCAAGCACCCCTATCTCTTATTTATAGCCAACGAGATAGGCTCTGACATCAAGTATTTGATGTCACTTGGTCGATCCTGATATCACGTATCCAATATCGAGGGTCTAATATTTGGACTCATTATACCCCCACGACTAAATGAAAACTCATCCTCAAGTTTCTTACAAAATATTTGGAAGGTATGGAATTATTGACTGAACAAAACTGACAGTGACATGGAATGATAGACTCAAAGTACCCTGTGAATGGATCAACATACGAATTACAACATTGGTGTTCATAACCATTATGGTGAATACTATACATAGATGACACCTAGACTCTCATTTGATAGCTTGAATGGAGAAAGAAGAGAAAATGAAGCACGTTGCTACCGATGTCGAAAAGGTGCATACCATTGTTCATCCATGGCCACATGACCAAGCTCGTTCCTTGTGTAAATGCTCTTGCTCTAGTCCATCTTGAGTGCTCCCTCTTGTCCCAATCCATTGTTCATGTGATCTCCATCTACACACACAATACAATCATGAATTAGTAAGGATAGATAAGATATAATGTAGTTGATACCTTGCCTCGATATGAAATTCATTGGCTAAGTTGTGGTTATGGCAGATACTAGGTTAGAGGTTTGTAAGTGATAACTACCTAATGTGTAGGGGTGAGATAAGTAATGGAATGGAAAAAATTTGTGACAGGGCCCCCACAACTAAGAGCGAACCTCTGGTAGCAATAAGATGGAAAACAAAAGAAAAAATGAAGGCAAGAGGAAGAACAATGGTGAAGCCAATAAATAGAAAATGGATGTCATGGGTGGGTTGAAATGAGAAATAGTTGAGTGTAAGAAATGTTTAAGGGAAAGGACTTAACAATTGCACCAAAAAGAAATGATAGTGGATCCTCCCCAAAGGAGGCTCATGCCCTTTATGCCTTGACAAACCCACAAAACAAAGAGTTCATAGGCTCTAGGAATGACATATGGAAACAATAGTTAAGAATTCACCCATAAGAATTTACTAAAGATTAACAATGCATTAACCAAGATATAGACTAATCATAAAATCAACAATGAGATAGAATACGAGAAGCAATATGGGAAGAGAAGAGAGAATGGAATGGAATCCCAAAATCAAGGTTGTGCAAAGTCTCTTGTGTATTATGTGGTTAAGGTGACTTAATAAAATTCAGCCCAAATCTAGATTAAAACTAACCACATCCAGTGACGTTGCATCAATACACGTGACCCACCCATCCTCCTAAAGTAACAAGAATGCTTCTACAAGGCAACCACCATTCCAAAAGAGAAGAATAGAAAAATAGGAAGTGAGAAAGGGCCTTAGTTAGAGGGAACCTTCAAGCATGGGTAACATGTCTTTCCAATGCCATAACTAGTGCTTGTAGTCCATTTTTCTTTATTATGTATAAGGGGTGTGCTTTGAATCCCCACTAGCTTTTTTTTCTTTTTTTGAGTAAGAACCACACAATGCAAAGACTTATTTGATTCATTCAACTTCTTGATATTAGTTGATAGTGGAATGATGAAAATCCTATAAAAATCATCCAAGTACCTAAGAGAATAGCCAGCACAACTACATTGAATCCCCTTGAAGTCACACCCTTTTTAATTCATTCGAATCTTTCCTTGATTTGAAGAATACCAAGCCACAAATTCATTAATATGTTTGATTAGAAAAAGGGATAGTACACTTCCAAAAAAAAGGAGACCATAGAGTTTAATGGATGAATGGATGATGTTGACTCATTGCCTATTTTTTCAAAAGAAACCATATCTTAGCATCAACATTAAAATTCGAAGGTAAAAACAAAACATTAGTAATCAACACCATTAAAGTACAACCCACCATCATGAATACTTATTACGTGACAAGTGAGAATACATTGAACAAAGTGTAACAGAGAAAGAAATAGTAAAAATGTTAACGATGGTGTAAAACAAAAATAAATAAAAATGAAAAATGTGTAAAAAAAAAGAGTAAAATAAGCTGAGGGCTTAGAATAATTAGCATTGGTAGCCCTCTCCCCCATGACTGAGTTAGAAGGAGGAGATCCAAAATAATGAGAAGGTTTGTCCATCAGTAGAGGTGGTGTTACTACTAGCTATTTTGGACTCATGGAAAGCTTTGGTTTGCTAGATGTTGACTAATTGTTTCTTATTTGGGCTTCCAGGTTTATAGATCATCATGGCCCTTGAAGAAAAAGTTTCATAAATGATATAAGGTCCTTCCCACAACTTTTGAAACTTAGTTCATTGTGGCACATGTGTGAGATTCCAATAAAGACCCTATCTCCTGGTTGGTACTTGACTTTTCTAAATCTTAGGTCATGACGTTGTTTGTTGAAGGCCTTATGTAGTTCATTGGATGACAAGGTGGCTAATCAATTTTCATCTAGCAAGTTAAGATTCATTAACCATTCTTTCTATGCAAGACTAAGGTCAAGGTTAAGGTCACATGTTGTAGATAGTGTACAGAGCTTAGCTTGGATAGGAAGTGTTGGGAGTTTATCATACACTAACTCATAGGGAGAATAGCCTATAGGGAGTTTCCATGTGGAGCAGTAGGCCCAAAGAGCATTGTTGAGTTTGGTGCTCTAGTCTCACCTATATTTGCTAATGGTTCATGTTTAAAATTTGGTGATTTTCCTATTGGTGACTTCATCTTGACCATTTTCTTAAGTATGACATGGTATAGTTAGTTTATGCTCAACTCCTATGTGTTGCATCAACTTCTAAAAAGTCGCACTTGTAAAGTGCGTACCATTATCAGAAATAAGTGCATGAGGGAGGCCAAACCTGTTTACGATTTGTTGTTGAAAAAATCATGCAGTGGTAGATGATGTACAGTCGATAACAATGGATACTTCTACCCATTTTTTGAAATAGTTAATAGCAACAATAATGTATACTTTTCCATTGGACATAGGTGTAATAGGCCCCATAAAATCAATACCCCATATGTCAAAGGGTTCTACGGTTGAATCCATTATTGTGGACTATCCATTCTAGCAATCATTCCCCCATCGCGTTGGCAGTGCTCACAAGATTGGACAAAATGATGGATGTCCCAAAATAATGTAAGCCAATAATATCCTGTAAGCAATATTTTAATGGTTGTTTGTCTCCCAACATAATGACCCCCACAAGGACCCTCATGAGCATCTTGGAGAACTCGTAATTGATCTGTGTCAAGAACACACCATCAAACCAAGTTGAAACACCGTGAAAATTGTGAGTCAGCCTCAGGTGAAGGTTTGTGATTTAGACAAAAGTACATAACAGAATTCCAGAAAGGAGAACAAGGCAAGCAGATTTGGCGAAGCCTAAGGCCTAAGCAGCGTAATATGTAATCTCTCATGTATTCTGCTAAGTCTTTTGTCCAAGAGAAGATTTACGCTCTGTTACGCAAGGCAGCGTAATGAGCTCCGAAAACGTCAAAGAGAATCCAAAGGAAGCGCAATAGATCAACTCTTTTCTCTTTCTTGCAGATTGATCATCTTACGCTTGTTACGCAACTCAGCGTACGTCAGCGTAATTCATCGCCAAGTTAATCATTGTTTACGCTTCACTACGCTTGTCAGCGTAAACGAACGTAAAGTAACTTGAGTCCATTACTTTTGTGCTTTATTACGCTCTTGCACACGACGCAATGCGTACGAGCGTAATGTAGTCCAAAATCAACTGAGACATGCTCGATCCACATTTTTTATTCATACGCACAATATGAAGATGCGCGTATTGTGCATAGTCAAGAATTTCAACACAAGGATGGTCAAGTCAACAATCTTCTAAAAGGTTTGAAACATGTGTCATCACAGCCATGCCTTCTCCACATATGGTCAAACTTATAAATATCCCAGTTGGCGAAGGACACATAGAGACATACAAAGAGACAGAAGGAGAGAGTAGCATTTTGGCAATCTTTTGGCAGCACTATCTTTTGACAGAGATAGGAAACATTTTGCTTGGACATTGGCAGCAGGAGCGATTGGCCCTTTGGCGAAAACACAACTTTCTCCATTGGTGATTGTTGGCAGTTCCGAGCAGAGACTACCCAAGGCAAAAGGATTAGATCAAAGATAAAGAGATCATCTGGTGTGGCTTGTGAGTTCTATTGATCAGAAGCAGTTGATCGATAGACATCAGAACTTGACCTTCCTTGCATCCCATCTCTGGCCTACGAGGTAGATCGGACTCCATTCTATACTTTTGCTTAGACAATTTTCTTGTTATTCTGTGTTTGTTTCACACAAGACAATCGGGGTCTCCCCAGTGTAACTTGGGATACAAAATATTCATTTTTCGGGTCAAAGCATAGATCTTGAAATCACGCGTTTCTCTCGAGTCTGATTCCTTTTACCGTGTTAACGTTATCATTATTACAATTTATCTACATCGTTTTTCTCTCATTTCACGACTCATCGAATCAAATTGTTCCACAAAATATCCATAACCTGCATCGGTTTACTAATTTAGTAAGTCCCTGTCTAATCGACAAGACCGTTTAGGGCACTACGGATTCGTTTTCTCCAGCACAGCCCTCGCACAGATCTGTGGTTAAGACTGTATACACAGATTTTATTTGGTATTCCAGCTGCTAACATTTTCCATCGTTACAGTTTTCTGACGCTAGAAGGAGGGCCTTGGCTTCGATTCGTATTTTTACAGGTAGCCCTGTAAGCAATCTATACCTGCATCTCCGAAACGTAAATGTAATACCTCTAGGGAAGTTTATGAAAACTTGTGTGGTGTAGATCGGTTACTTTAACGATTCCTTTGGGATCCTACAGGGTAGAAAGCCTAACCGCGATCTTCTTTGTCCATAATTTTTTCTTTTAGATCCAGTCGTTTATTGTCGATTAATCTACTTGACCAATGGATTTATTTTTCACAACCACAACCGCCATGGTCGCTGCTGATTTGGGTGCCACATCTGTGAACCCTATCGCTATCACCAGACCAACTTCTGGTGTAGCAGGACCTCAAGGACCATCGCGTCAGTCATTGAGACTGTAGGGCAAAGACCCAGTATTTACTTTCATGACCCCTGAGGAATACAACTTCATCTATGTCAAGATCCAGGCGAAGCTTGCCCTTAGCCGAGCCGAAATCGAGGTGAAATAAAATTTCGAGATGATCCATCGAGGGGGTTAGGATTTCACCCCAACAGCCTATGACATCATCCCTTTAATAGACCATCACCACAAAATTATAACACAGTTGGTCATGGCTAAGAGCCAGGCTACACGGGCTATGATGGAACCCCAGAATGGGGAGGAAGAAGATGATGAATTGGCAGCCCAGTCTGAACATTCATATCACACACTTAGTCCCCATACTTATGTCAATCCATTATTCCTTCCCAACAGAGAATCTGCCCCTCTTAATTCATCCATGACCACACAGACACACATCCCTGTCATTTCGCAAGCCACTATGCAGCCATCTGGGCTGCAAGTGCAAATACCCCACAATAACATGGGGGTGGTTTCATCACCACGTGTGCTCAGCATTCCGTCGGTGGTTCCAGCATCCACCGTGCCCCATTTCATCCCACAGATCCAACCTCAGGCCATATCCATAACTTGCCCGGTGTAGACTTTATCGCTTTCACCCCCCCCAAACCAATAAATCACCGCCGTCGTTCAGCCACAAACATCCATCCAACAACCTGCCGTGAGTCAATGGACCATCCCTGTGGCACAACATAACCAGTCTGCGATATATGGTGTGAAACCCTCAGTTGCACCGCAACACATATTTCGTAGATGGTCCCACAATATCCCTATCCTTATCCTACGTAGCAGGCGGTGGCTAACCTCTCTTCTCAAACCGATGGATGGTGGTCTTCACAGGCACACCTGTCTACAGGGATCCCCGCCCCACCATTCGCTAGCCAAACCATTCCTTCATTTCCACTTCCCGGCACCGCTCTCCCAGTTCAACCCACTATGCCTGCTGCACAAACATCTTCATTGATAGGCTTGGATCAGGCTTTCTTGCTTATTCAGACCCTCACCGAGGAGGTTAGATGTCTCAAGGCCGCTGGTTCAGATACTATATAGATTATGGACTTCTATCAAGATGATCCTATTAGTCCAACGGTCCCCATGCTATCGTTGCCACCAGGGATGTCCTTACCTCATTTTACCAAGTATAATGGGGAGGGGGATCCTAACGCTCACTTGGTCACCTTCAGATCCGAATCCTTGTTGTTGCAATAGTGGCCTCACAAGATTATCCGCGTCTTTGCTATGTCTCTGACAGGGAAAGCTTTAGATTGGTATCGAGCCCTCCCATGCTCTTCCATTTCAACCTTGGAAGAGCTTCTGACACAATTCTTGACTCGCTTTAAATACAACTTAAAGTTGAAAGTCACATTAGATCAACTCATGGGAGTGAAAAAAGACCCTCTCGAGCTAGTCCAGAAGTTCATACAGCGCTGGAATGCTACTTTGAATGAAATCTGTGAGCCAATCGCGGAGCCACACTTACTAGCCATCTTCAAAGGAGCAGTCAATGACTTTATCAAGTCTAAGCTATATTATCTTTCCACTAACTCCTTACATCAGGCCTTTTCTCAAACTAGAAGCATCCAAGATGCTGCAGAGGCCAGCAAAGACTCGGAGTATGTCGGCTACAAGAATGCTCACAACAAAGGTAAGGACAAACGTAAAGCGATGACAACGATAGTAGCTGCACTGGCTGAGGGCACAAAGAACAAGAATAAGAAGGCACCTACAGTGCCTCCTGAGACCACGGCCAGTGCGGGTAGCACCAGCCAAGACACAGCTACCCCTGAAGGGCCCCCCAGCCAAAACCAAACTTTGAGCGTAAAGATCGCTCAAAGTATACAACCCTGCCTGTAAAACACTCAGAACTGCTGAAACAATTGTTAGGGGCAGGATACATTCAACCCAAAAGTGTATCCGAAGAAGCTCTGAAGCATCACAGACGTCATTGTGAACTGCTGAAGAATCCTTCTTTAGCCCTACCTAACAAACCACTAGTTCCGAAATCTTTCAGGCTGGACCGTTTCTGTGACTACCACCAGTTTTGTGGTCACGACACAGATTACTACTGGGTGTTGAAGGACGACATTCAACGCATGATCGATGATGGTCATTTGAAACTAGATGGCAGTAGTCCAACACGTCCGAAAAATCAAGCATTGCACGTGTATAAGGATCCATTGAATACAAACAACGCACCCTATATAATCAATGTGGTGAGTACAGACAGTGAGAGGAAAGTACCACCCAAATAACCTTTTGTTTTGCATGTACCTACTAGCTCACCAAGGGGGGAAAACCTTTCATTGGCAGCTAGTGGTGTCTCAAGGTCACCCTTCATCATTCGGGCACCTTCTCAGAATGCCACTTAGCCACGTAGTAACAGCAAAGCCGGCCTCGTCCGCGCCCACGCCTAGGGTGTCTTTCATTCTCAGGGCACCAAAATCACCAGCTACTCCTCTCACGCAGGGGCAGGCCTCTAACCAAAATTGCCAACCATCACCTGACAAACAAAAGGGAGAGGACACATCTGTTAACGCTACAAAAGACCACTCTATGCTCGGCTTCCCTAAGCCTAGGCCCCTAGCCTCTATGCCTTCGCCTGTGCCTCAGAGGCAGGATAAAGGTGCAGAAATGCAGCCACCTCCTCTCAGCAAGAAAAAGAATAACCCCTCGACTGACATCATTCCAACTCGGGAGATTCGTCTCTTAGGACGAATGGAAGAAGACAAGGGGAATAAATAACCTAGTCGAGAGAGGAATCTCCTCGACACATTTATGCAGGTCAAACAGGCTCTGAAACAAAAAAATACAACACTGAGCCTCTATGACCTGCTCATGACATCCCAAGAACACCGTGAGGCTATGGTTTGCATGCTGACATCCATACCTGTGGACGAAAGCTTACCAGCGGAGGAAGAAGTGATACACGCTGTCATGTTTCCTTCCGAAGCTGAGCAACCTAAGCCTACCTCGCTGACCTTTCATGACGAGTCCATCAAAGATGATCCTGAGAAAGGTCAGGTGACAACGGAACCCATGTTCATCACCATTTGGGTCGGTCAGTACCTGATTTGGAGGGTACACATGGACGATGGCGCAGCTACAAATGTCATCCCTTATCCCATCGTGGATAGGTTAGGTCTGGTTGACCAGATCATTCCCACAATGACAACATGCGTAAAGTCATTCAATGAAGCAAGGGTTCAGGTCAAGGGGATGGTGCGTATCGAGTTTGTGGCAGGGGATCAATTCCCAATGGATGCCACATTCCTAGTTGTCGAGGAAATGCCTGGGTTCAACTTGATCTTAGGGAGGTCCTGGTTAGCCCAGCTGAGGGCGGTTTCATCACCGATACATCAGGAAATACACCTACCCTACGTAGGAGGGGAGGTCGTAATACGCGGTGATGAAATCACCCCCAGAACTGTCAACAACATTGAAGAAGAATAGGGTTCAGAGATAGAAACATCGGATGATCAGACCCATCTCCAAATCCCTCAACAAACCGAAACCAATGATGACAATCTAGCCTGGGCCAACCTACCATTTCAGGATGGCAGCATGGAGGAGTCAGACTATAAATCCCTTCGCCCTTACACAACACTAAACGTAAAGGCCATTAAGAAACAATTGTGAATTAGCGGTTGAACTGAATGGCATTTACGCGCATTATCATGTTTTTACCAATTATCACTGTTTACACTTAGCAGTCCATTTTCATCCAATACATATTTACGTTACAGAAATTTTCAATGTTTACGCTTGCCTTTCCTTACGCTATTACATTTCTTTTATGTACGCTATTTACACCTGTTGATCACTTTAGTCCAATTACGCAGAAAAATACAGTACCATCAATTACGCTCACTATATTACGCAAAGGGGCCCGCAACGGCCTTAAACTAGCTGTGGCCCGCAATGACCTAAAACTAGCCATGGCCCGCAATGGCCTAAAACTAGTTTCTAGATTACGCAAACTCCCATGATGTCCCGCAATGGCCTAAAACTAGTGACGGTCCGCTATGGCCTTAAACTAGCAATTCCATTCCAACATAACTTAAGCAAAATTGTTAACAACTACGCTTACGCTTTGCAGATAACAACGCAAAAGACAAAAAATAAATAACATTTAAAATCTTCACAAGATCTTATAGCTAGTCTTTCAGTCATTCACATAACCATTGTTGACTCCAATCAATAAAACCATGCGTAAACCACAATTACGCATCTCCTCTGATGCCACTATCACTAGTATCTCTCAAGTATGGCTCTAGACCTAATAAATCCTCCTCTAGTGGGCTTTCTCTTCTGGAAAGTATTCCTTCATGAGGAATCTCCTCTTCATGAGGTTCTTGCTCTAGCACCGGCTCCACAGGAGGACGTTCTTCATCACTACGCCTCTCTTCTTGTACTTGCTCCTCAGCTAGCTCGCCTTCTCTATCCTCTTCTGGTACCTAGATACAAAGAACATATTAGCAAAACAAAACTTGACAGCATAATCAAAAAATTTAGACTTAGTCATGATTAAATTTACTCACGATGGCCCTGCTTCCATAGAAAAGGAAAGCTTTTCCAAGCCGGCCCATAGGCGCTCCATGATTTCATCCTCAGTTAGGTCAGACCACACTCCATCTCCTAGAGAAGCTCCAGCCTTCACCTTCCCTTTCTCCACACTAGTCCAGTGAGGCGGGTTAGGGAAGAAAGTAGGGACACTAGTCTCGTCCCCAGGGAGAGTCACCTCCCTTTTCGGGAACACACTTACAGTCACCTGCTCTTGAAACTTCTTGAAGGCTTCGGATGCCCCAATGACATCCAGGAAGACTTGCAAGGATTGAGCTTCAACTGTAGAATCACGATAATGTTGACGATAAGCAATACTTTCTCACTTATACAAATGTTTGTGGTACTTTTCCTTCTACCCCCATTCTTGCACACTTGCACAGTAATCCCTCTAGTCTTGGCTTTTCTAAGCTAACAGCTCTATCTACATTCACTGCTCCACCAACGCCCGACTGGTTTGCACATTGTTCTTGATTGCGGTCCAATAACGGGAGTAGTCAATAACAGCGGTATGCGAGTCCTTGTCACCTGTTTCCCACGCCTGTAGGAACTCGCATCGCGACTTTAGGTCCTTGACCTCTTTGGTCAGAGACTCATTCTTCTTCTCTAACCTCTGCACCCTTTTCTAGAGGTTTTCATTTACACCCTTACTCTCCCATAAGGAGCGTGTTGAGCGTAACGCACATTTACGCATCTCTTCATAAATGTGGCGTGGCACGACTGCCCCATCAGATGGAGGCTCCACTGTGTTGAAATTAATGAGCTCCGTTGGGTCCCATCGAAGGCGAGCTCCTAACAACAAACATTATCAATGTATATGACACATTACCATTGTATAATAAAATAAACCTATTATAGCTACAGTGTACCAGCTTCAGGATCGACGCGCTCGAGGTGCTCAATCATATCACTGACAATGCCTTCCATGAAGGTGAACTTGTCAGGAAAGTCTCTCCACGCTCTGCTCATGGCGACAGACATGGACGCATCCTTTTCTCCTGTAGCATCATCAAGTCAGAAACTCTAATTATTAACAGAACTCTTCAAGGTTTCGAACACGCTCATTACCTCTACCAGCAATAGTGGGGAGCCCGCCAACATCTTCTGCCTCCTCCCTCTCTTCACGCACAAGAGTCTGTGCGTCACTTGTCCCAACAGCTGGGGCCTCCTCATGCACAAGAATCTATGTGTGGCTCACCGTAATAGCTGGGACCTCTTCTTCTAAAACTGGGGCCTCTTCCCCACGACTTAATATCATTGCCCCTGTTTCAGGGGTCAGCTGCTCCGTAACTTTCTCTAGTCATATCACATAATACACTTAATACAATTCAAAATATCCTAAATAAACATTGCGTAATACAACTTTCAATACATTTCTTCCACGCTTACCAGGCGGAGGTTTACTCCGTTGAACTATGACTTCCACGGTTCGACCTGTGCCACTCCCAGGCTCCGCAGAGGCCTCGGTTATACGAAGCCTTTTACGTCAAGCTGAAGGTTCTACAATTTCTGCCGCCAAACGTTTCCCTCGTGAGGCATCGCCAGTGTAAGTAGGCATTATCCCGCCTACGCTGTCAGGGCCTCGCATTCGAGATGCCACCAAATCTCTGGTTGTTATAGACAGAGAGTTCCCAATCCCTTCCGGGGGATCCTATCCATGGGTAGTGCTGAAAATGTGGGTAATCCAAGGTCTGGATAGCTGGTCTCGGTCATGCTGCACCTAGACCCCATTCCTTTGGATGACTAAGAATTCAGCAAAACGTCGAAGGCAGGCTATGAAGAAGGCGTAATACATGTTGAAACAAGACTCGAGCTTCTTGCGAAGCCTGATCATCTTAGTGCATAGCCCCTCAACAAAATAGCTTGCCCAGTTGAACTGGGTCCCTTCTTCGATAACCTCCCGCATAATATGGGTCTACTCTATGGAAAAGAACCTCCCCTGTGAGAGTGTTTTGGGGAAAGCCTGGGCCCAGAAAAGGGGATAAACTATCTTGGGGATTTCTAGTTGGATTCTTTCACAAGGGATCCCTTTAGTCTCCTTCTTGACCCCTACCCACTCCTCCAGCCACTCCTGATAGGAGAGACTCCTCTTCTCCTTTTCCTCTATGGGAAGGCCGTCAGAGGGGATGCCGAAAAGGTCTGCAAAGAGCTGAGCATCAATGTCAAAACTTACACGTACGTGATGTACGTGCGTGCAAAAATGCTCTGCCCTTTCGCTGAAGGAGTTGAACAGGGTTAACATTTCACTAGCGGGGACATCATGGGTTGCGGCTAAAAATAAATGCATTAGTCTCGCTTCTTGTATCTTGGTGACCACCGTAAATGGGGCTGCTACATGGTTAAGCCAGCGTTGTGCATCCTTGATGTCGCTGTAGCAGAAGAGGAGGGTATTCGCCTTGCGGCCGAAAATTGTAAGGGTAATCTCCCAAGATTCCCTGACTGAACAATGTAAGACACAGGTCAAAAAAAAATACTATTACGCAACATTCACAATGCACAATTACACCACGCAACAATAGAATACGCAGCAGTTTTACCAGGTCCAAATGACAAAGGAAATGGAGGAAGTTTCCTCTGCACGTCCGAAATGGTAAGGGGCAGATCCAAGGTCCAATCGTCATGTAGCCACCTGAGATTTTGGTAATTCTCGAAAGCGTCAGCATAATGGGTGGGGTACTCATGAATGTCGAAGCCAATCTGCCCCATCACACCAGCACGTACGTTGCTAGTCGAGGTAAATGCCTTTATCGCTGTTTCGGTCCACAACAAAGTATCACCATTGCCTACTAACCTGTTTTCATGGATAAAAAACCTGTACCATACCACATAATCTTATCCTATGCTTTACAAAACTCAGATAATAGACATATAATGACAATATAGCAAACAAAACTGCTTACCCACCCCAATAGTATACTATGCCTGGTGGGTTCTGGAAGTAGGTCGAGACATGACGGGCCACGAACAAAGTGTTGTATGCGTGGTAGCAACTGAACTGGGCCATCTCCCAGATCCAACTTAAGCACCTCAAACCTCGGGGGCTAAGTTCTCAGTCCTCGCAACGACCAGTATCGATGGCTACGTCTATCAAGAAAGCCAAAATTCCCTGTGCAGAACCCACTAACAGGTGCTCCAAAATGGCACCAGCAATATCTCCTGAAAAATTAGACCATATAATAACGCTGTAGTTACGCAGTAAAAACTGCAGAAACTCCAGCGCACCCTTTCGAAACCATATGGCCCTCCCATGCAACCGAGTTTGCGGGGGAGGGACATTAGGCACGATTGGGTTTATGCTGCATAAAACCCCAACGATATCTAAGACGATTAAGACAGGTCTTAGCATAAAACTGTACAGAAAATGCAATAAACATATCAACATCTAGATTCACATTCGCATGTTTAAATGCAGGAAATCTACAAATTACGCTTAGCTATTCATGCCGAAATCACCCAAACCCTTGCAACAGCATAAGGTTTGTCCCCGACAACGGCGATAGACGCACCCCATTAAACCATCGTCTTAACGCGAGGTCCATAGTCTAAAACCCTCATTTACGCGAACAACACTATAGGAATAAACACTACTAAAAAAACACAAGTACGCAAGGAATGGCCTATCGGTTCAAAGGCGTAGGGTCCCTCACTTTGACCACCGCCTGCAAAGCGCGCTGAAGATTCTCTTGCACCTTGTCGATTTTAGTTAATTTCGCGTTCTTCCTTTTCACTTTAGGTGCCATTGTCACGGTTTCAAAACCTTCATAGTTTCGCACTTTCACGTCTTTGCAAACTATGCATTCCAATCTTTTACTCCTCTTCCTCTCGCTGTGTAACAGTTAGAAATTCGAATTCGCGACAGAGAACAGCCCGTTCCTACTGCTTACTTATATGCAAAATTTAACCGTCTTGATACCCAATTTCAGTGAGACTTGCTCAAATGTTTGTGTCAGTATGAGCTGGAACCCGAGGATCAAGGCATTAATTGCACCAAATATCACACGCATTACGGTCCGAAATGACCCTAAACTACTGTATCTTATCTCCTCGTAATCAAGTCTCATTAATTACAGGCTGTTCGCAAACTTTAAAATTCAGTTACCTTTACACAGCAACGTCACGTCACTTCCTGTACACTACACTAAATGTTATTCATCAACACTTATCACATCAAACTTAGTATCTTTCTAATTACTCTCGCATTTGACACTTTTGCAGGATAATTCACAGATGGACGAAATGTTGTCTGCACCGCTAGTTTTAACGAGCTTACATGGTGAAATCATCAGACAGCTTGATCCTACATTAATAGAAACTAACCTAGCCCTTGATGATGCAATTATAGCCACATCAGAAACATCTCCAGACTGGCCAGAACAATCGATGCGCACGTTAGATCTGGAAGCTGGAGATGTAACCGAAGATCCACTCAATGAGGTTTCTGTGGTTACGCATAGGGGCGAGACTAAAACTCTCAAGGTTAGTTCTCTATTAGACCAAAAGGCACATGATGACATAAAACAGGTCCTCTAGAGTAACATCATAGTGTTTGCATGGTCATACGAGAATATGCCAGGACTAGACCCAAGATTAATTCAACATAACATAATCCTAGATCCCCATATCAAAGTCGTCAGACAAAAAGCATGAAAGATCAAGCCAGAAGTCGCGCTAGCAGTACGTGATGAAATCACTAAGCTATACCAGGCAGGTTTTATTCGCACGGTTGATTACTTGGACTAGGTATCCAATATTATAGTAGTTCCCAAAAAGACCGGAGGAATATGCATTTGTATAGACTTCCGGAACTTAAACAAAGCTACAATCAAGGATAACTTCCCATTGCTGAGTAATGACCAATTGGTGGATACAACCGTTGGACATGCGCTTTTGTCCTTCATGGATGGCTTCTCAGGCTACAATCAAATACGCATTAACCGAAAGCACCAGCTAACAATGACATTTATGACACCCTGGGGGACCTTTTGCTACACCATGATGCCTTTCGGCTTAAAAAATGCTGGAGCAACATATCAACGAGCTATGACGTACATCTTTAGCGATTACCTCTTAGGGAGGCTGAATGATTATGTTGATGATATAGCTATTAAGTCTTTAAAGTCTGAAGATCATTCAGAGGATCTAGAGTTAGTCCTCAAAAGATGCTCTAAATATGACCTCCGACTTAACCCCAAAAAGTGTGTGTTTGGAGTCAAAACCGGATGCATGCTGGGTTTTGTGGTATTGGAAGCTGGCATACGCGTAGACCTTGACAAAGTCAAAGCCATTGTTGAATTGGCACCCCCTACAAGTCTTAAGCAATTATGCGGATTACAGGGGAGGTTACAGTTTATCAGGCGGTTCATCTCGAGATTAACCGACAAGTTACATCCTATGCAGCATTTGCTTAAAAAGGGGGTTAATTTCAAATGGACGGACGATTGTCAGTGTGCGTTTGAAAGCTTGAAGTAGGAGCTTCAACGCTTGCCAACAGTTTTCCCGCCGCAAAGGGATCAACCATTGTATATCTATCTCGCAACTTCAGATGTAGCCTTAGCAGCGTTACTCTATCAAAGGAGGGATGATGGGTCGGAAGTACCCATCTACTACTTGAGTCACGCTCTATGTGCGTATGAAACGAGGTACAACGAAGTAGAGCGTAACTGCTTAGCGTTAGTATTTACACTCAAGAAGTGCAGACATTATCTTTTCCGTAGCCAAGTTAACATCATCTGTAAAAATAACATCCTTAGGGCCATTACGCATAACTTATATGAAAGTAGCAGAATATCTCGTTGGAAGGCTATCACAGCAGAATTCGATCTGCATTATATTGGATAATCTTCTATGAAGGGCCAAGCGATAGCCGACCAATTAGTAACATCTCCTATTGACAGTTAGGCAACCATAGAGCCTAGATTTCTAGATGAATATGTACATAGTGTAAGCCCTATCTTAACAGGCCCCGAAGTGATGTTGTATTTCAATGGAGCTTCAAACGCTAGAGGTGACAGTGTTACCACTGTTATTATGCTCTCACCTGAGGATGTGCATCTTCATGCCTATCGCTTGACCTTCCCCTGTACGAACAATGTGGCCGAGTATGAGGGGCTCCTCAGAGGATTACTGGTTGCAAGTGAACTCGATGTTCAATACTTGGCAATTAGGGATGATTCGATGCTCGTCATCAATCATATCATAGGAGTCTACGCCTACAAAGCTGCACATTTGTAGCCCTACTGCGATATGGCTAAAGATCTTCTGAAGCAATTCACGACCATCGATGCTCAACACGTGCCACGAAATGATAACACATTGGCCGATGCACTGGCTACGCTGGCCTTAAATGTGCCATCACATCTATTCGACACTTGTCCTAATTTAATAATAGATTGTACAAGTCCTATTGTTCAGGTGGCGCAAATATCTTCTCTTCTCGAAGAAAACATGCCAGGATGGTATGACAACATTAAAACTTATCTCTTACAAGGCGAGCTACCGCACGAATTGACACGCATGCAGAAAGATGCAATCTGCAAGTGAGCTAGGAAGTACGTAATAATAGGAGACAGTACTCTCTGTAGACGCTCTTTTGATAGTGTGCTGCTTATTTGCGTTAACAAAAACCAAGCACAGCGTATCATTGGTGAGGTTCACGAGGGATTATGCGGAGGACACGTAGCACCATGGGCTATGGCTTCAAAAATTCGCCGCTTAGGGTACTACTGGGAATGCATAGAAAAAGATTGTGTGAAAAAGGTTAAAACTTGTGACACATGTTAGCGTCATGCAAATATTATACACGTGTCGCCTACAGAGTTATATACGACTCAGATAACATGGCCCTTTCAGCGATGGGGACTAAACATTATAGGTCCCATCACGCTGAAATCTTCCACAGGTCATAGCTTCATAATTACCGCTACTGAGTACTTCACAAAGTGGGTAGAAGCTATTCCTTTAAGGAAGATCACATCTTAATAGATTTTCCATTTTATCTTAGACAACATTGTAACCAGATTTGGTCTCCCGATGACTATCGTGACCGACAATGGGCCGCAGTTTAGTAGTATGGAAACCAAATCCTTCTGTGATAGCCTTGACATTAAACAATATTTTTCCTCGCCCTACTACCTGCAAGAGAATGGTCAAGCTGAAGCAAAAAACAAGGTCATCATCAATCTGCTCAAGAAAATGCTCGATAGCAACAAGAGATGGTGGCAGGAAAAAATCCTCTATGTGCTATAGGCGTATCGTACTACATGTAGGATGGCTACAAAGAGTACACCCTATAGCCTAGTCTACGGATCTAAAGCAGTGCTGCCCCTCGAGTTGCAAATTCCTTCTCTGAGAATGGTCCTCTCCATGATTATAAATGAGGCTCAACACACTGAGTCTCGGATCATGGATTTGGACTCATTAGAAGAGAAGCGAATACAGACGCTTGATACAATCGAAAAGTATCAAGACAAGTAGTGGAAAAAGCATCGTCACAATCTTCCGCAGTGTCCGATCAAGAAAGGAGATTTAGTTCTTAAGGCCGTTCGCGAACCAGTAGGCAAATTCTCTGCAAACTAGGAGGGCCCTTTCTTGGTGACTGATGCGTATAGCAATGAAGCATTCAAGTTAGCGAATGTCGACGGCAATGAGTTACCAAACCCTGTCAATCATATATATCTGAAGCAGTACTACATATAGTTGCATCTCCAGTGTGAATATCAGGTATGGCCACAATCGTCCGCTACGACGCGAAACTGGCAACAAACGTCGGCTATGACGTAAAACTGGCACTCCTTTCACGTAAAACTGGCACTCTTTTACATCCACCACGATGTAAAACTGGCAGGTTGTAACCATCTGCTACAACGTAAAACTAGCAATGTTTTATTGGTCCGCCAAGACGAAAAACTGGCATCTTTTGCATGCGTCTGCCACGACGCTAAACTGGCACCGGCTGTCCGTCATGACATAAAATTAGCAAAGGTAAGTAACTGTCTGCTGAGACGTAAAACTAGTAAAGATCTGTCCTTGGGTCATGACATGAAACTGACATCCACAGCACAGTCTGCTGAGACCATAAATCAGCCCCGCCACCGTCCGCTATGACGTAAAACTAGCATTTTTCAGTCCGCCCAGACTCTAAACTGGGACCATGATCTGCTGAGACTTAAAATCAGCAACGACAGTCTACCAGGACCTGAAACTAGGACTTACAAGCTGCCATCATGCAAGTCAAGCGAGCATAAACATTTCTGCATAGCTGCAAGACAAACGGGATGGGGTACTGGGGTAGTCCTAGCGTCGCTACCTCACCGGCATCCTACTGATTCCTCGGATGTGCTGAAGGGCATACTACTGACCCCTCGGAGATACTGTCACTGCACCTATTTCAGTGGTGGTGCCTCTGAGAGATTCGTTTCGCCATCCGGAGCCCCAAAGGCCTCCTCATCAACTACGGCTTTGGGGATCTCCGCTCATCATCACTATCAGGCTCTGGCTTCACAGATTCATCTGGCCGGTTCTTTGCATAACCGGTCAGATGCGCCGAGTCTGATGTTCTTTGGCGGCGATATGCTGGGCCGAGCATTAAGGATGAAAACTTGGGCCTCGTTCTACAGTTCCTCCTTCATGGCCCGATCAATTTATCTCGCCTCTAATAGTACTTGTTTCAACAACCTCGCCCGCAATTCGCACAGACAATGGTATCCTCTATTTTCTTCTTTGGTTGTAGGTTACTTGCTTCGAGGATGTCGTTCAAAGGTGCACTCATCTGAGCGGTGAAGTACAAACAACGTTTTGAAATGGCTGCTCAGGTTAGCTTGTCCACTTAGAAGTGCATCCCTGTTCCCCTTATAATCCTACCCTCAGCTCTTACTGTACTTCATCTCTACCATCTACTTCCCGTTTGCAAAATCTACACACGCAGCACTCGTTTTCCGCATTCGCATTACAATGAAGTCCATAAACCGGCGTAATGCAATTCGCCTAATGGACGCTCAAAAAAAAAACAAAATGGGGTCGACAAAATGGGTGAAACACATCTCACCCAGGCCGTGCAGACGCAACACAATTCGTCTATGCAGCGCCTTCATCTACAAAATGACGGCATAACTCCATGCTAATGCACCTGCAGGAGAAAGCCTAACTGCTTATGCGTGAAGAAGTCATCCTTACTCATTTACGTCTTCCTTGAACCTGTTTCCTCCTGTACCATCACATCTCCTATTTCCTCCATCTTTGCTCTTCTATGTTGACAAGGTGACACTTGAGTAACCATTGATGAACACTGTTGGTGCTTTTACCTATCCGGTGTTTCTTATTCTTTGTCGACGTCTTTCGGGCAAGCCCTCTAACCGTCAACAAAGAGGGGCCATTGAAACACTGTGAAAATTGTGAGTCAGCCTCAGGCGAAGATTCGCAATTTAGACAAAAGTACATGACAGAATTCCAGAAAGGAGAACAAGGCAAGCAGATTTGGTGAAGCCTAAGGCCTAAGCAGCATAATATGCGATCTCTCGTGTATTTGGCTAAGTCTTTTGTCCAAGAGCAGATTTACGCTCTGTTACGCAAGGCAACGTAATGAGCTCCGAAAATGTCAAAGAGAATCCAAAGGAAGTGCAACAGATCAACTCTTTTCTCTTTCTTGCAGATTGATCATCTTACGCTCGTTATGCAACGCAGCGTACGTCAACATAATTCATCGCCAAGTTAATCATTGTTTACGCTTCACTACACTTGGCAGCGTAAACGAGCATAAAGCAACTTGAGTCCATTACTTTTGTGCTTTATTACGCTCTTGAACGCGACACAATGCGTACGAGTGTAATGTAGCCCAAAATCAACTGAGACATGCCCGATCCACATTTGTTATTCATACGCACAATATGCAAATGCGCGTATTGTGCGTAGTCACGAATTTCAACACAAGGATGGTCAAGTCAATGATCTTCTAAAAGGTTTGAAACATGTGTCATCACAGCCATGCCTTCTCCACATATTTTCAAACTTATAAATATCCTAGTTGGCGAAGGACACACAGAGACATACAAAGAGACAGAAGGAGAGAGCAGCATTTTGGCAATCTTTTGGCAGCACTGTCTTTTGACAGAGACAGGAAACATTTTGCTTGGACATTAGCAGCAGGAGCGATTGGCCCTTTGGCGAAGACACAACTTTCTCCATTAGTGATTGTTGGCAGTTCCGAGCAGAGACTACCGAAGGCAAAAGAAGTAGATCAGAGATAAAGAGATCATCTGGTGTGGCTTGTGAGTTCTATTGATCAGAAGCAGTTGATCGATAGACATCAGAACTTGACCTTCCTTGCATCCCATCTCTGGCCTACGAGGTAGATCGGACTCCATTCTATACTTTTGCTTAGACAATTTTCTTGTTATTCTGTGTTTGTTTCACACAAGACAATCGGGGTCTCCCCAGTGTAACTTGGTATACAAAATATTCATTTTTCAAGTCAAAGCATAGATCTTGAAATCACGCGTTTCTCTCGTGTTTGATTCCTTTTACCGTGTTAACGTTATCATTATTACAATTTATCTACATCGTTTTTCTCTCATTTCACGACTCGTCGAATCAAATCGTTCCATGAAATATCCATAATCTCCATCGGTTTACAGATTTAGTAAGTTCCTATTTGATCGACAAGACCGTTCAGGGCACTGCAGATTCGTTTTCTCTAGCACAGCCCTCGCACAGATCCGTGGATAAGACTATATACACGGATTTTGTTTGGTATTCCAACTACCGACATTTTCTGTCGTTACATAAGCCATCGGAACATACATTGTAAAGGTGTCCATTGATTTCCATGAAATGTTTGACTCGGTGCAGAAACTATTGTTTCTTTCTAACGTCTAGCTCTTGTGGTGTTTCTTGTGTGAGAAGATAAGTAAGAATGCTAATATACCAATTTGTATTTATGGGTGATTGATTGTTTATTACACTTGCAAAGAGGAGTTCATCAGGGAAGTGATTAGAAATTGTGTATTTTTCCTCTTTATTGTCCCATCGCAACTGAGATAAATGATCAACAACAACATTCTCGGTGCCCTTACAATCCACCATCGTAAGATTGAATTCTTGCAAGATTACAAGCCATCATATGATGCAAGGGCTCACTATTGGTTTATTCATAAGGAACCAAATCACACTATGATTTGTGTGTACAAATACTTTATAGCCTAATACATAGTGCCTAAATTTTTCTAGTGCAAATACCATAGCCATTAATTCTTTTTCTATTGTGGTATAGTTGTGTTGTGCACTAGTGATACTTCAAAATGCACAATGAATGTAATAGGGACATTTTTGGTCATCTAACTATGTAAGTATCACTCTTAAAGAAAAATTGGATGCATTAGTCATTATATGGAATGGTCTAGACCAGTCAAGAGCTTGTAGAATGGGTGTTTCTATGAGCTTCTGCTTCAAGGTTTGGCAAGCTAGCTCACATTCCTTGGTCCATTCAAAGGGTACATCCTTCTTCATTAATTCTACCAACAGTTTTGAAATCTTCAAAAAGTTCTCGATGAACCATCTATAATAGCCAGTATGTCTAAGGAATGATCAGACATCTTTTATAGTTTCAAGTTGATGAGTGATTCCTTCAATGACTTTAGTCTTTTCAGGATCTACCTCTATTTCTATTTGTCAAATTTTATGCCCTAATACAACGCCCTCTTGGACCATTAAGTGGCTTTTTTGCCAATTGAGCCTTAAGTTGGGTTCAATGCATTGTTTTAGCACTTGCTCTAATCGGTCCAATGCTTGTTTAAAGTTCGCTCCATAAGTGGAGAAATCATTCATAAAAACCTTCACACCGTTTTCTATTTGCTACTGAAATATATTGAGAACCAAATGTTGAAACGTTGCCAGAGCATTGCATAAGCCAAACGGTATCTATCTATATGAAAATGTCCCCCAAAGACTTGTGAATGTAGTTTTGGCTTGGTCTTTTGGTGCTATTTGGATCTGATTGTACCCACTGTAACCATCCAAAAAACTATAGTAACAATGCCCTGCAATGGTATCTAATACTTGGTCAATGCATGACAATGGGAAATGATCTTTAAATGTTTCCATGTTTAGTAGCCTAAAGTCTATACACACCCTTCATTTACCTCCTTTCTTAGGCACAATGACTGATGGACTAACCCATTCACTATCAGCAATGGGGTAGATGAACTCAACCTTCAAAAGTTGTTCAATTTCATCTTTAACTACTTGCTTAAGCTTTGGGTTCAACCATCATTGTGGTTGTTGTCAAGGCTTCATAGAGGGGTTAGTGTAAATTCTATGTTAGCATATCCTAGGATCTATTTTGGTTAATTCAGGATATGACCAAGCAAAGGCTTTTGACCATTTGTTTACCATTTTCAGCAATATTTCTTTTTGTTGAGGAGCAAGCTTAGCATTAATGATTACTGATTTTCCATTTTTGAGAAATGCATATTCCATACTAGTGGACAACGATTTTAATTCAAGGGGCTTTTGCTTAAACCCATCAAGGATTTCCAACTTCCCCCAGTTGATCTCTATGGTGTCAGTACTTGAAAGTTGGCGATGGACTTGCTCTAATGTATCTATGCTATTGATTTAGGCACAAGTCAAGCTCTCAGTTGGTTCGATGGATAAAGTTGAATTACCCTCTAGGTCAGCTATCAGCTATTGGGTGCCTTCCTATTTTGTGGCTACCACATACAAGAATCTTTGCATCTTAGATACTTGTGCATACTAGTTACATGCAGCCAATGTTAAGCATTGTACAAACCAAGACTTCTGCACATAGTTGCACCCTATGTCACTGTATGCAATGCATGAAACTTTCTTCTTCTCGATCTTTCCAAATGCATTTTCTTTTGAGATCTCTAAAGAAAGATCATGTATTCCTAGGCACACATCAATCGTACTTAGCTATGATCTTCCATTTATGAGTGGGAAGTCCCCCTTTCAATTGTTGACTTGAATTACTAAAAAATTGGCTAGATACGACCACCCACAAATAGTGGTGACAATGTCCTTCACTAGTCCCAATGGAATAGTGATGGACTAGTTGGTCAACTCTAAATCAATGTTACTCTTCTTTAGCGAAGGTAGGTTCTAGGCTTTATACATTTCCTAGAAAATTAAATTAATGCTAGAACCTAAATCCAAAAGATCTTTTCAAGGCTCATATCTATTGATTTGCAAATAAATAAGAGGACTTCTAAGATCAGAGAGTTTCCTAGGAAGATGACAAGCTTTAATCCAATCAATGATGGCATGGGTTAACATAACCATGTGCGTTGGGTGCGATTTTTGGTTCAAACGAAGCTCCAAAGATTCAAATGATGATAAGGCATTCAGATAATTAGCTAGTTATGGTTGGAAGGACTTGGTTGGACTGTTAGCTCTAAAGAAAGGTCTCTTCTTTGATTGGTTGTCCAAACCAATAATAGTCTGAAAATTGACAACCCTTATAGCATTACGTTGCTGTGGCTAGGCAAGAAGCTCACCCTACATAGTTGGAGTAGGTGGTAATGGAGCTAAGGGTGGAAGAGATGCAGAGAGATGAGAAGGATAGTACATATGTGGAGCATCATACCTAGAAGAAGAAGTTCTATAGTACTCAAGGGTTTGGTAGTGAGGCTGAAAAGTGACATGACTAGTAGAGTCATGTGGAGAGATTAGCTGCTAAACATAATACCCGTTGAAACAAGGTGAAAATTGTGAGTCGGCTTCGTGCAAAGATTCACGATTCAAACAAAAATACATGACAGAATTCCAAAAAGGAGAACAAGGCAAGGCAAGGCAAAGAGGCACGCGGCATAAGGACTTCGGTTTCCTTTTTTACAGAGTTCCTATTTTATTATGTTTTCTGTCTTTACGCTACATTACGCAACATGGTGTAATGATGCATAGCGTAACTCTGTTTAACATAGTTTGACGTCAGAAGGCGGTTTACTTTAGCAGATCTGGCAAAGCCTAAGGCCTAAGCAGGGTAATATGCGATCTCTTGTGTATTCTGCTAAGTCTTTTGTCCAAGGGCAGATTTATGCTTTGTTACACAAGGCAGCGTAATGAGCTTCGAAAATGTCAAAGAGAGTCCAAAGGAAGCGCAACAAATCAACTTCTTTCTCTTTCTTGTAGATTGATCTCCTTACGCTAGTTACGCAACCCAGCGTACGTCAACGTAATTCATCGTCAAGTTAATCATTGTTTACGCTTCACTACGCTTGACAACGTGAGCGAGCGTAAAGCAACTTGAGTTCATTACTTTTATGCTTTATTACGCTCTTGCACGCGATGCAATGCGTATGAGCATTATGTAGCCTAAAATCAACCGAGACATGCCCAATCGACGTTTGGTATTCATACGCACAATACGCAGATGCGTGTATTGTGCGTAGTCACGAATTTCAACACAAGGATGGTCAAGTCAACGATCTTCTGAAAGGTTTGAAACACGTGTCATCACAGCTATGCCTTCTCCACATATTGTCAAACTTATAAATATCCTAGTTGGCGAAGAAAAAAAATAGATAGAGACAGAAAAAGAGACACACAGAAAGAAAAAGAGAGAGAACAACATTTTTTGGCAATCTTTTGGGCAGCACTATCTTTCAACAGAGACAGGAAACATTTGGCTTGAACATTGGTAGCAGGAGCAATTGGCCCTTTGGCGAAGACACAACTTTCTCCATTGGCGATCGTCAGCAGTTCCGAGCAGAGACTACCCAAGGCAAAAAGAGCAGATCAAAAATCGAAAGATCATCTGGTGTGGCTTGTGAGTTCTATTGATCAGAGGCAGTTGATCGGTAGACGTCAGAGCTTGGCCTTCCTTGCATCCCATCTCTAGCCTACGAGGTAGATCGGACTCCATTCTATACTTTTGTTTAGATGGTTTTCTTGTTATTTTGTGTTTGTTTCACACAAGATAATCGGGGTCTCCCTAGTGTAACTTGGCAATACAAAATATTCATTTTTTTGGGTCAAAGCGTAGATCTTGAAATCATGCATTTCTCTCGTGTCTGATTCTTTTTACCGAGTTAACGTTATCATCATTACAAGTTATCTACATCATTTTCTCATTTCGTGACTCGTCGAATCAAATCATTCCACGAAATATTGATAATCTCCATCGGTTTACTGATTTAATAAGTCCCTATCAAATCGACAAGACCATTTAGGGCACCGCGGATTCGTTTTTTCCAGCATAGCCCTCGCACGGATTCGTGGTTAAAACTCTGTACACAGAATTTTTTTGGTATTTTCCAGTAGCCGAATTTTTCCATCATTACAGTTTTCTGGCGCTAGAAGGAGGGCCTAGGCTCCGATTAGTATTTTTACGGGTAGCCCTATTAGCGATCTACACCCGCGTTGCTGAAAAACGTGAACGTAATACCTCTAGGAAGTTTACAAAACATCGTGCGGTGTAGATCGTTCGCAGTAACAATTCCTTTGGAATCCTATAGGGTAGAAAGCCTAATAGCGATCTTCTTTGTCCACTACCTTTTAGATCCAGTCATTTGTCACCATTAACCTACTAGATCGATGGATTCCGCATCCACAACCACATCCGCCATGATTTCCATTGACTCGGGTGCCACATCTGTGAACCCCATCGTCATAACTAGACCAACTTCTGGTGTAGCAAGACCTCAGGGACCACCGCGTCGGTCATTAAGACTGCAAGGCAAAGATCCTTTTTTCACTGTCGTAATGCCTGATGAATACAACTTCATCTACGTCAAGATCCAGGCGAAACTTGCTCTCAGCCGAGCCGAGATCGAGGTGAAACAGAACTTTGAGATGATTCACCGTGGGGGTCAGGATTTTACCCCAACAGCCTATGACATCATTCCTTTAACAGAACATTACCATGAAATTATAACGTAGTTGGTCATGGCTAAGAGCCAGGCTACACGGGCTATGTTGGAACCCCAGAATGGGGAAGAAGAGGATGATGAATTTGCAGCCCAGTCTGAACATTCATATCACACTCTTAGTCCTTATACCTACATAAATCCATTATTCCCTCTCAACAGAGAAGCCACCCCTATTAATACTACCATGACCACACAAACCCACATTCCTGTCATCCCGCAAGCCACTATGCAGCCATCTGGGCTGCAAGTGCAAATACCCCACAATAACATAGGGGCGGTCTCGTTACCACGTGTGCTCAGCATTCCGTCGGTGGTCCCAGCATCCACCATGCCCCATTTCATCCCTCAAATCCAACCTCAGGCCATATCCAAAACTCGCCCGGTGCAGACTTTATCGCTGCCGCCCCCTCTAACCCAACAAATTGCCACTGTCGTTCAGCCACAAATGTCCATCCAGAAGCTTGCCACGACTCAGTGGACCATCCCCGCGGCACAACAAAACCAGTCTACAGTATATGGTGTGCAACCCTCTATTGCACCCGCAACGCATATTTTGCAGATGGCTCCACAATATCCTTATCCTTATCCCGTACAGCCAATGGCAACTAACCTCTCTTCTCAAACCGGTGGATGGTGGTCCTCACAGGCACCCCAGTCTGCAGGGATCCTCGTCACACCATCTGTCAGCCAAACTATTCCTCCATTTCCCCTCCCCGGCACCACTCTCCCAGTTTAGCCCCCTGCTCCTTCCGCACAAACATCTTCATCGATAGGCTTGGATCAGGCCTTCTTGCTCATTCAGACCCTCACCGAGGAGGTTAGATGCCTCAAGGCCACTGGCTCATACACCATACAGATCATGGACTTCTATCAAGATGATCCTATTAGTCCAACGGTCCCCATGCTGTCATTGCCACCAGGGATGTCCTTGCCTCATTTTACCAAGTATAATAGGGAAGGAGATCCTAACTCTCACTTGGTCACCTTTAGGTTCGAATCCTTGTTGTTGCAACAGTGGCCCCACACGATTATCCGTGTCTTCGCTATGTATTTGATAGGGAAAGCTTTAGATTGGTATCGAGCCCTCCCACGCTCTTCCATTTCAAATTTGGAAGAGCTTCTGACAAAATTTGTGATGCGCTTTAAATATAACTTAAAGCCGGAAGTCACGTTAGATCAACTCATGGGAGTGAAACAAGACCCGCTCAAACCAGTCTAGAAGTTCATACAGCGCTGGAGTGCTACCTTGAATGAAATCCGTGAGCCAATTGCGGAGCCACACTTACTGGCCATCTTCAAGGGAGTAGTCAATGAATTTATCAAGTCAAATTTGTATTACCTTTCCCCTAACTTCTTACATCAAGCCTTCCCCCAAACTAAAAGCATCCAAGATGCTGCGGAGGCCAGCGAAGACCTGTCATATGTCGCCTACAAGAACGCTCATAATAAAGGCAAGGACAAAGGTAAAGTGATGACAACGACAGTAGCTGCGCTGGCTGAGGGCACAAAGAACAAGAACAAGAAGGCACCTACGGCACCTCCTGAGACCACGGCCAGTGCGGGTAGCACCAGCCAAGACACAGCTGCCCCTGAAGGCCTCCCCTAGCCAAAACCAAACTTTGAGCGTAAGGATCGTCAAAGTATACAACCCTGCTTGTAAAACACTCAGAACTGTTGAAACAATTGTTAGGGGTAGGATACATTCAACCCAAGAAGGTATCCGAAGAAGCTCTGAAGCGTCACAGGCATTATTGTGAACTGCTGAAGAACCCTTCTTTAGCCCTACCTAACGAACCACCAGTTCTGAAATCTTTCAGGCTGGACTGTTTCTGTGATTACCACCAGTTGTGTGGTTACGACACAGATTACTGCTGGGCATTAAAGGATGACATTCAATGCATGATCAATGACGGTCATTTAAAACTAGACGGCAGTAGCCTGACGCGTCTAGAAAACCAAGCATTGCACATGTATAAGGATCTGTTGAATGCAAATAACGCACCCTATACAATCAATGTGGTGAGTATGGACAATGAGAGGAAGGTACCTCCAAAACAACCTTTTGTTGTGTGTGTACCTACCAACTCACAAAGGGGGGAAAAATCTTCATCGACAGCTGGTGGTGTCTCAAGGCCACCTTTCATCATTCGAGCACCTTTTCAGAATGCCACTCAATCACATAGTAACAGCAAAGCCGCGACCTCGTCCACGCTTGCGCCTAGGGCACCTTTCATCATCAGGGTGCCAAAACCATCGGCTGCTTCTCTCACGCAGGGGCATACTTCTAACCAAAACTGTTAATCATCACCTGACAAACAAAAGGGAGAGGACACATCTATTAATGCTACAAAAGACCACCTTATGCTCAGCTTCCCTAAGCCTAACCCCCTGGCCTCTGTGCCTTCTCCTGTACCTCAGGGGCACGATAAAGGTGCAGAAACGTAGCAACCTCCTCTTGGTAAGAAAAAGAACAACCCCCCGACTAACACCATTCCACCTTGGGAGATTTGTCTCTTGGGACGAATGGAAGAAGACAGGAGAAATAAACAGCGTAGCCGAGAGAAGGATCTACTCGACACGTTCACGTAGGTCAAACGAGCTCTGAAACAAAAAAATACAACGCTGAGCCTCTATGACCTACTCATGACATCACGAGAACATCGTGAGGCTATGGTCCGCATGCTGGCATCCATACCTATGGATGAAAGCTTACCAGTGGAGGAGGAAGCGATACACGCTGTCATGTTTCCTTTCGAAGCTGAGCAACCTAAGCCTACCTCACTGACCTTTCATGATGAGTCCATCAAAGATGATCCTGAGAAAGGTCAGGTGACAACTAAACCTATGTTCATCACCATTCGGGTCTGTCAGTACCGGATCCAGAGGGTACACGTGGACAACGGCGCAACAACAAATGTCATTCCTTATCCCATTGTGGATAGGTTGGGTCTAGTTGACCAAATCATTACCACAATGACAACATGCGTAAAGTCTTTCAATGGAGCAAGGGTTCAGGTCAAGGGGACGGTGTGTATCGAGTTCATGGCAGGGGATCAATTCCCAATGAATGCCACATTCCTAGTTGTCGAGGAGATGCTTGGGTTTAACTTGATCTTAGGGAGGTCCTAGTTAGCTTAGCTGAGGGCAGTTTCATCACTGATACATCAGGAGATACACCTACCCTATGCAGGAAGGAAGGTCATGATATGTGATGATGAAATCACCCCCAGGACTGTCAACAACATTGAAGAAGAACGGGGTTCAAAGATAGAAACATCAGATGATCAAAACCATCCCCAAATCCCTCAACAAACTAAAACCAATGATGATAGTCTAGCCTGGGCTAACCTGCCATTTCAGGATGGCAGCATGGAGGAGTCAAACCATCAATCCCTCCGCCCTTATGCAACACTCAACATAAAGGCCATTAAGAAACAATTGCGAATTAGTGGTTAAACAATGACCTTTACGTGCATTATCATGTTTTTACTAGTTATTGTTGTTTACACTTAGCAGTCCATTTTCATTCAATACGTATTTACACTACAGACGTTTTCAATTTTTACGCTAGCCATTCCTTACGCTACTGCATTCCTTTTATGTGCACCATTCACGCTTTTTGATCACTTTAGTCCAATTATGCAGAAATGTACATTACCATCAATTGCGCTTTCTATATTACGCAAAAGACCCGCAATGGCCTAAAACTAGTCATGGCCCACAACGGCCTCAAACTAGCCACGGCCCGCAATGGCCTAAAACTAGTGACAGCCCGTCATAGCCTTAAACTAGCAATCGCATTCTGTCGCAACATAACTTAAGTAAATAACTACGCTTACGCTTTGTAGAGAAGAACACAAAAGACAAAAAAAATAAATAACATTTAAAACCACCAAAAAATCTTATAGCTAGTCTTTCAACCATTCACATAACCAATGTTTGACTCTAACCAATAAAACCATGCATAAACCACAATTACGCATCTCCTCTGATGCGTTAGTATTTACTCTCAAGAAGTGCAGACATTATCTTTTCCGTAGCCAAGTTAACATCATCTGTAAAAATAACATCCTTAGGGCCATTACGCATAGCTTATACGAAAGTAGTAGAATAGCTCGTTGGAAGGCTATCACAGCAGAATTCGATCTGCATTACGTCGGCCAATCTTCTACGAAAGGCCAAGCAATAGCCAACCAATTAGTAACATCTCCTCTTGATAGTCAGGCAACCATAGAGCCTGAATTTCCAAACGAATATGTACATAGTGTAAGCCCTGTCTTAACAGGCCCCGAAGCGACGTTGTATTTTGACGGAGCTTCAACCACTAGAGGTGGCAGTGCTGCCACCGTTATTACGCTATCACCTGAGGATGTGCATCTTCATGCTTATCACTTGACCTTTCCCTGTACGAACAACGTGGTCGAGTACCAGGGGCTCCTCAGAGGATTACTAACTGCCAGCGAATTAGATGTTTGACACATGGCAATTAGGTGTGATTCGATGCTTGTCATTAATCAGATCACAGGAGTCTACGCCTGCAAGGCTGCACATTTATAGTCGTACTGCGATATGGCTAAAGATCTCCTGGGATGGTTCTCGACCATCGATGCCCAACACGTGCCACGAACTGATAACACACTGGCCGACGCACTAGCTACACTGGCTTTGAATGTGCCCTCACACTTGCTTGACACTTGTCCCGCATTGATAACAAATTGCACAGAGCCCATCATTCAGGTGGTGCAAATATCTTCTCTGCTCAAGGGTAGAACGCCAGAATGGTACGATAGCATTAAAACTTACCTTTTGCAAGGTGAACTACCGCATGAATTAACACGCACGCAGAAAGATGCAATCCGCAAGTGAGCTAGGCAGTATGTCATCATAGGAGACAATACTCTTTGTAGATGCTCTTTTAATGATGTGCTGCTTACTTGCGTTAACAAGGACCAAGCACAACGTATAGTTGGCAAGGTCCACGAGGGACTATGCGGAGGACACGTAGCACCATGTGCTATGGCTTCAAAAATTCGTCGCTTAGGGTATTATTGGCCTTACCTGGAAAAATATTTTCTAACAAAGGTTAAAATGTGTGACACGTGTCAGTGTCACGCAAATCTTATACACGTGTCGCCTACGGAGTTACATACGACTCAGATAACATGGCCGTTCCAATGATGGGGACTAGACATTATAGGCCCTATTACACCGAAATCTTCCGCAGGTCATAACTTCATAATTACCGCTACTGAGTACTTTATGAAGTGGGTAGAGGCTATCCCCCTACGGAAGATCACATCTCAACAGATTTGCCATTTCATCTTAGACAACATTGTAACCAGATTTGGTCTCCCGATGACTATCGTGACCGATAACAGGCCACAGTTTAGTAGTATGGAAACCAAATCCTTCTGTGACGGCCTTGGCATTAAACAATCTTTTTCCTCGCCCTATTACCCGCAAGAAAATGGTCAAGCTGAAGCCACAAACAAAGTCATCATCAATCTGCTCAAGAAAATGCTCGACAGCAACAAGAGATGGTGGCACGAAAAAATCCTCTACGTGCTATAGGCATATCGTACTACATGTAGGACGGCTACAGACAGTAGGCCCTACAGCCTGGTCTACGGATCTGAAGTAGTGTTGCCTCTCGAATTACAAATTCCTTCGCTGAGAATGGTCCTCTCCACGATTATAAATGAGGCGCAACACACCGAGTCTCGGATCATGGATTTGGATTCAGTCGAGGAAAAGAAAATACAGACGCTTGATACAATTGAAAAGTATCAAGTCAAGCAAAGGCAAAAGCATCGTCACAATCTTCAGCAGCATCCGATCAAGAAAGGAGATTTAGTTCTTAAGGCTGTTCGTGAACCAGTAGGCAAGTTCTCTGCAAACTGGAAGGGCCCTTTCTTGGTGACTGATGTGTATGGCAACGAAGCATTCAAGCTAGCGGGCATCGACGGTAATGAGTTATCAAATCCTATCAATCATATATATCTAAAGAGGTATTACATATAGCTGCATCTTCAGTGTGAACATCAGGTATGGCCATAATCATCCGCTACGATGCTAAACTGGCAACAACCGTCCGCTACGACGTAAAACTGGCACTCCCTTCACGCGTCCGCCACGACGCTAAACTGGCACTGACTGTCCACCATGACGTAAAACTGGCAAGTTGTAACTGTCCACTACGACGTAAAACTGGCAGTGTTGTATAGGTCCGTCAAGACGAAAAATTGGCATTTTCTGCATGCGTCCGCCACGACACTAAACTAGCACCGGCTGTCCACCATGACATAAAACTGGCAAAGGTAAGAATCCGTCTACTGAGATGTAAAACCAGTATAGATTTGTCCCTGGGTCATGACACAAAACTGACACCCACATCACGGTCTACTGAGACCATAAATCAGCTTTGCCATCATCCGCTACGATGTCAAACTAGCATTTTTTGATCCACCCAAACTTTAAATTGGGACTATGGTCTGCTGAGACTTAAAACCAGCAACGACAGTCTACCAGGACTTAAAACTGGGGCTCACAAACTGCTCTCATGCAACTCAAGCGAGCGTGACTATCTCTGTGTAGCTGCAAGACACATGAGTTGGGACGCTGAGACAGACTCAACGTCACTACCTCACCGGCATTCTCTGCTTCCTCAGATGTGCTGAAGGGCATACTACTGACCCCTCGGAGATACCGTCACTGCTCCCATTTCAGCGGTGGTACCTCTGAGCGGTTAGTTGCGCCGCCCGGGGCCCCAAGGGACTTTGCACCAATTGCGACCTTGGGGATCTCCACCCATCATCACTATAAGGCTCGGGCTTCATAGATTCATCTAGCCGGTCCTTTGCATAACCAGTCAGATGCGCTGAGTCTGATGATCTTTGGCGACGATATGCTGGGCCGAGCGTCAATGGTGAAGATTCGAGCCTCGTGCTACAGTTCCTCCTTCATGGCCCGATCAATTTATCTCGCCTCTAATAGTACTTGTTTCAACAACCTCGCCCACGATTCGCATGGATAATGGTATCCTCTGTTTTCTTCTTTGGTTGTAGGTTACTTGATTCGAGGATGTCATTTAAAGGTGCATTCATCTGAGCGGTGAAGTACAAACAGCGTTTTGAAATGGCTGCTCAGGTTAGCTCGTCCGCTTAGAAGCGCATCCCTGTTTCCCTTATAATCTTACCCTCAGCTCTTACTGTACTTCATCTCTACCATCTACTTCCCATTTGCAAAATCTACACACACAGCACCCGTTTTCCGCATTCGCATTACAATCAAGTCCATAAACTGGCGTAACGCAGTTCGCCTAATGGACACTCAAAAAAAATAATGGGGTCAGCAAAATGGGTGAAACACATCTCACCCAGGCCGTGCAGACTCAAGAAAATTTGTCTATGCAGCCCCTTTATCTACAAAATAACGGTGTAACTCCATGCTAACACACATGCAGGAGAAACGCCGAACTGCTTATGCGTGAAGAAGTCATCCTTACTCATTTGCGTCTTCCCCGAACCTGTTTCCTAATGTACTATCCTATCTCCTACTTCCTCCATCTTTGCTCTTCTATGTTGACAGGGCGATACTTGAGTAACCATGGATGAACGCTGTTGATGCTTTTACCTATCCAGTGTTTCATATTCTTTGTCGACATCTTTCGGGCAAGCGCTCTAACCGTCAACAAAGAGGGGCCATTGAAACACCGTGAAAATTGTGAGTCGGCTTCGGGTGAATATTCACGATTCAGACAAAAATACATGACAGAATTCCAGAAAGGAGAATAAGGCAAGGCAAGGCAAAGAGGCGCGCGACATCAAGACTTCGGTTTCCTTTTTTACAGAGTTCCTATTTTATTATGTTTTCTGTCTTTACGCTACATTACACAACATGGCGTAATGACGCATAGCGTAATTCTGTTTAACATAGTTTGACGTCAGAAGGCGGTTTACATCAGCGGATCTGGTGAAGCCTAAGGCCTAAGCAACGTAATATGCGATCTCTCATGTATTCTGCTAAGTCTTTTGTCCAAGGGCAGATTTACGCTCTATTACACAAGGGAGCGTAATGAGCTTCGAAAATGTCAAAGAGAGTCCAAAGGAAGCGCAACAAATCAACTTCTTTCTCTTTCTTGCAAATTGATCTCCTTACGCTAGTTACGCAACCCAGCGTACGTCAACGTAATTCATCGTCAAGTTAATCATTGTTTACGCTTCACTACGCTTGACAACGTGAACGAGCATAAAGCAACTTGAGTTCATTACTTTTATGCTTTATTACGCTCTTGCACGCGACGCAATGCGTATGAGCATAATGTAGCCTAAAATCAACCGAGACATGCCCAATTGACGTTTGGTATTCATACGCACAATACGCAGATGCGCGTATTGTGCGTAGTCACGAATTTCAACACAAGGATGGTCAAGTCAACGATCTTATGAAAGGTTTGAAACACGTGTCATCACAGCTATGCCTTCTCCACATATTGTCAAACTTATAAATATCCTAGTTGGCGAAGAAAAAAAATAGACAGAGATAGAAAAAAAGACACACAGAGAGAAAAAGAGAGAGAACAACATTTTTTGGAAATCTTTTGGGCAGCACTATCTTTCAACAGAGACAGGAAACATTTGGCTTGAACATTGGCAGTAGAAGCGATTGGCCCTTTGGCGAAGACACAACTTTCTCCATTAGCGATCGTCAGCAGTTCTGAGCAGAGACTACCCAAGGCAAAAAGAGTAGATTAGAGATCAAAAGATCATCTGGTATGGCTTGTGAGTTCTATTGATCAGAGGCAGTTGATCGATAGACGTCAGAGCTTGGCCTTACTTGCATCCCATCTTTGGCCTACGAGGTAGATCGGACTCCATTCTGTACTTTTGTTTAGATGGTTTTCTTGTTATTTTGTGTTTGTTTCACACAAGATAATCGGGGTCTCCCTAGTGTAACTTGACAATACAAAATATTCATTTTTTTGGGTCAAAGCGTAGATCTTGAAATCATGCATTTCTCTCGTGTCTGATTCTTTTTACCGAGTTAACGTTATCATCATTACAAGTTATCTACATCGTTTTCTCATTTCGCGACTCGTCGAATCAAATCGTTCCACGGAATATTGATAATCTCCATCGGTTTACTGATTTAATAAGTCCCTGTCTGATCGACAAGACCATTCAGGGCACCGCGAATTCGTTTTTTCTAGCATAGCCCTCGCATGGATCCATGGTTAAAACTGTGTACACGGAATTTTGTTGGTATTTTCCAGCGGCCGACTTTTTCCATCGTTATACGCGTATGGGTCAGGTTGATGGTAAGGGTACTGTTGACTTGGTGGTGGCATTCCCCTTGATTGTGGGTGTTGCCAGTGCTGATATTGTTCATTTAGTTGTGGTGGAGCTCCACTTGAATAATATGTCAATGGTTGGTGGAACTACCTTGGGTTACCTTGAGGATAAGATAACCTTCTAGGTGTTTGTTGTATGTTTAATTGTAGGTTTAGTGCATACATCCTAGACTCTTGCAGATGTGACACTACTAGGAAACATCCCTTAAGATGGTCATATGAGCAAATCTCACATCCACCATCATTTTTTGTGTCTGAATCCACAACCTCTTCATTGATGGAAACCTTGCATTTACCCCTATTATATGCATACTCAGCTTCTTTCTTTTTCCTTCTCTCTCAATCACTACTTTGTTCTCTATAATCCTCTGCTAGTTTTAGGATAGTTTGGAATTTTTCATCTAGAGAGCTCCACGTTTGATCCACTTTTTTTGATATTTCTGATGTAAATTTTTGAATGGGCAAAGTCTTCTTATTCACCATCTCTTCAAGTGGTGACTCTTCTGCATCTTTGCAAAACCTAATTTCCTTCTTTCAGAGGGAAGGATTTCTATTGTACTCCTCTGCACTTTCTCTTTTCCTCAACTTTCCTTCCTCCTTGGTAGCTTACTCCAACAATCTTTGTATTTGATGAGCTTTGAGCTCATATAGCCTTCCTTGGGCATAAGTCCCAAGGGTTCTTTGTATTTTGTACCTAAGCCCATCTACGAGATGGCATATTTGTTCCTTTTGTGAGTAACCATGGGAAGGGCAACGATGTAATAATGAATAATATCGGTCCATGGTAGCATCCAAGGATTCATGTCCTCCTTGTTTCCATCCTTGGATTTGCTAATGCAGGTTGGACACTTGGGAGTATGTTTGATACTTATCGTTAAATAGCTTCAACATGGTACTCCATCGATGAATGGATTCTAGTTCTAAGGATTAGTACCAACTTTTTGCATCCTTGATTAGTGTCCTTGGGAATAACTTTAACTTTTGCCATTTTTTTTCTATGTTCTGCAAGGCACATGTGTCATGGAATGCTTGCAAATGGTTTTGAGGATCAGCATTGTACCCCCCTTTCGAATCATGGGATTTTATTCATGTCTAGTCTTTTGATCTACTATCTTTCTGGTGCCTTGTTGGGATCCTAACGGCCTTTGTTATATCTAACATACTTAGGGTGGCGAGTAGGGGTTTATCATGATCATGTTTTCTATAACATCTATGATGCCTATGCTATCCCCTACTCTTCCTTCTTTCGTGATGTGTCTCTCTGGAATGCCCTTGCCCCCTTTCTCTACCATCTTGTTGGCGATTTCTATTTTTCCTACCGTTATCCTCATGGTTTTTCCCTTTGCGATTGCATTCAGATCCCGAAGGAGAGGGGGAAGAAGATGATGAAGGTAAAGAGGAAGGAGGATTGGCACCATGATGGTGCCTATCACATTCTCTTCGATGGTCATGACCTTGGTCGCGGTTAATATCGAAATTTCCATCATTATCATGTGTTTGTGTTTCTTTTTCAAATCCTTTGTGTCCGTTGGTACTAGAACCTGGATTATGAATAGTTGAGTGAAGATTCTAGTACCCAACTCCTTGATTGAAGTCAACGAGAGGAACATTGTTTTGTGGAAAACCTCCAAAGAAAGGTTCACCACCCTTTTTTTCACTTAGGACATATGGAACATCCTAAGATCACTTCCTCTTCATGGATTTTTAATGTCTCTCCTATTGTAAATGCCTCTAACATTATGCCTCTATGGGTTGATAATTTCTTGAGTCTTGTTCATGTACAACATACTCTAATTGTAAGTGTTGCATACCAATTCATGTGGGAGCACGAAGAAGCATGCTTGGGATCAAGCGATCAGGTGGTAACACTATGTTACCTTCTAAATCATGCCATCACAGTTGCTCATCTTGGTGGAGAATAAAGGTAAAGTCTGGTATATACTCATCAGGATGAGTGTATACCGTGCAAAACTGTTGGGGCACTAGTGGATCATCATGTGCACCTTGCCTCCGATTATTCATGGTGTCGAACCTAATTAGTGAAGCACTCTCATAAGAAGGAGATATGATTAATTACTCAGTTTGCGTTACTCTTTTTCAATGATTGTAGGATAGTTAACTTTGAGGGTTCGTTCCAACCATGGAAGGATTTCCTAAGTTCTAATTAGTGCACAAATAACAAAATCCCTAGAAACAGCACCAATGATGAGCGATGAGGTACCCCTATGCCCAACAATACAAATACGAGCATTCACATGTGATTCGGTTGAACTCCAAGGATTAAGTGCTTATGCACCTATATAGAAAAAATAATGAGTTATGCAATCATTGTCTTCCCAAGCTTACTTGTAAGGCATAGTTGTATGGTTAAGTAAACTTGAGGTATATGATTTTTATTAATTTTATGTTTTATATTCTTGATGCTTAAGAGAGAGAAATGAAGTATCTTAATAACTAATTTGATTTAACTAATTAACTATTCTCTAACTAGTCCTGGGACTAGCATCTATTCCCACTCTCCAGACACATCCTGAACCAGTGTAACACTACTAGGATTACCAAATGCTAGTCATTATTGGGTTACCAAGTGTTCCACATATGCTCGAAGTGGTTTTGCCGAGTGTGTTAATTTATTGATAATTAACAATTCTATAAAAATAACATTAATTAACTAATGAAAGTAGTAAATAACCGTAAATAACATTAAATGCAATAATGCAGCAATTAAGCTATTCTAAATGTTGCAAGGTTTATCACAAAGTTCATCTTTATTTTTGAACACAAGGTGTGCTTAGGTACACAATGCTTGAATAAAGATCTGTTCACTTTATGACTCCTACTATGGGCACTCAGAAATAATTCTAAGTTTGGAAAGTAAAAACTGTAAGAGTTTGGCTAAGGATTGAAAGAAACTATGCAAAACCAAGTGCCCCTGTCTCTTATTTATAGCCAACGAGACAGGCTATGACATCGTGCATCCAATGTCGCTTGGTCAATCCCGATATCAAGGGTTTGATATCAAGGCTCATCAATAAAGAATTCAAAACAACATACACTTCACTGGCTCTAGAATTATCACTTTATATTCTTCAAATTTATCAAAATAGTGTGCCATGTCCCATGTGTCCAACAAGATAGACAAGAGAGAAAAAAAAATTGAATTTGCACTTTGTTATCACATCAAGTGAAAAGACACATTGATTTTTATTTTATTAAAAGATTGATGGGAGAATGTAATTAGAGAATGACCCCTGATGAGACGCGACTTGCATGTGTCGCGATATCGCGTCTTCTCCTACGATATCGCATACGTGATATCGCGTCCCGCTGCCATATCTATAAATAAGAGGTGGCACTCCCTTCATTTCCCAATCCTGGCTAGTGTAGCGAAGCTCTGGCAGATTGATCACTCCAGAGTTAGAATTTTTCCCCATGTGCCCTCAGTAGGAGTCCTAGAGTGAACGGCTCTTTATTCGAGCAGCTTGTAAACCTGAACCCAAGTTGTGTACGGCAATAAAGACGAACTTGATTGGATAAACCTTGCAGTACATGGTTTTGCTGTTGTTTATTTACTACTTTCCTAGTGCGCGCAAGTACGACTTGATTACGAGCGTTTACGGACGTGTATGGCTAATCAAGGAATCGGCTGCTTGCCGCAACGCATGAGTACGACTCAATTACGAGCATTGGCTGCTTGGTAACCCAGTAGCGTATTCCAGGGTTCTGCGCTTGGTAATCCCAGTGGTAGTCCAATGTGTACGGCTAGTTGAGGAATTGGCTACTCATTGCTAGGCTAAAACGTGTGATAAGTACGACTTAGTTACGAGCACCCACGGGTGTGTACGGCTGGCTAAGGAATTGGCTACTTATCACACGTAGGCTAAATAGGTGCCTCAGTACGACCACTTCGAGCACTTGCGTTACGTGTGGCGATCCCAGTAACGATTAGCGTTTGGTAAGCTGCAGTTGCATAGTTCAGGGTGTGTCCGGCAAGTGGGAACGGATGCTGACGCTAGTTAATTTAGACTTAGATCTTAGTTAGAGTTAGTTTAGTTTTCTCAACCCTTCCTCCTGGTAGCATAGAAGATAAGCCGAAAATACCAAAAAAATCACATACCTCAGACTTGCTTAACCATACACCGTGACACATACAAGCAAGCCTGGGAAGACAACGAACGATTAACCCCAAGTGTTTCTTGTGGCGTTAAGGCATTTAGTCTGCGGAGTTCGACCGGATCGCGCGTGTACGCTCGTATTCGTATGGTGGAGTGTAGGGGTACCTCGCCACTCATCATTGGCGCCGTTGCCGGGGACTAAGTGTTTTTACGCCAATTTAACATAAGGGATATCACTCACATCGTTGTGAGCATAAAACGAACCTTAGGGTTAATCAGTTAATTAAGAACATTAAATAACGGTAAAAATTAGCACACCATTAGAAATGGCTTCTTCTCATGCAATCAAATCACCTAAGGACAATACATAACCGAGAAAGTTAGCATCATATGCATAACCGAGATCAGCCAAGTCCTAAATAGTATTCGATAACTTATACTCATCCCGATGAGTATATTCCTAATTACACTTTTACCCTCCATCAGGATGAACAGTTGCGCTGGAGAGATTCGGTTGGTAATATAGTTTTACCACCAGATCGATCCGTTCCGAACATGCTTCTCCGTGAATTGGCACAGATTGGCATGCAGGACTTATTCACTGAATACATTGCTGGAACATATCGCATGAGGGATTATCGTCCCACAAACGCCCAACGTATTCGGGATGCAAGGTAGGAGAGCCAACATTCACTCTTGAAGGGCAAGGTTCCCCATGTCATTAGTGAAATAGGTTACGAGGAACCCCTCACAATGGGTTTCTTAGGAAATGATGTTCCCCCTCCTCACTCTAGTGAAGAGGTTAGGCATCAGGGCCTTAGATCAATGATACATATTCCAGGCCCTGATCCCCGTGAGCACCAGCTATTCACGGCAGGAACAACTACTCACACTAATGATAGGCATCTTGATCGTTACGACGATCGGGGACCAAGCAGCCGAAGAGAAGGTAAGAAACATCACCATGGTGATGGATCCCCTTCTTCTTCTCCTTCATCTCATCATTCACACTCTCCTTCCACATCTGGGCGCAGCCACCATGAGCATAATGCGGAGAGTAAAGGTAAAAGAGATGAAATGCCTCGACAGGAAGGTCGAGAGGAATTAGGACAAGGGAAAGGACGTAGGGAGAATAGGGAACCCCCACGTAGACATCACAGACGTCATGAAAGAGATAATCATGAAGGACCCCTATTCGCAACCCGAAGCATGCTTGATATTAGAGAGGCAGTTAGGATTCCCACAAGGCATTTAAAAGACAGTAGGATCAAGCGTTTGGATATAAATAATATTCCACATTTTGAAGGGGGATACAACGCTGATCCTCAGCATCATTTACAGGAATTCCACGATGCCTGTGCCTTGCAGAACATAGACAATGAGTGGCAGAAACTCAAGTTGTTCCCAAGGACACTCACTAAAGAAGCATAAAGCTGGTACCGGTCCTTAGAACCGGAGACCATTAGGAGGTGGAGTACAATGCTCGAACTGTTCAACAATAAATATCAAACGTACTCCAGAGTGTCTAACTTGCGTAAGCAAATCCAAGGTTGGAAACAAGGAGCTTATGAATCCTTAGATGCTGCCATGGCCCGTTATTACACATTGCTACATCATTGCCCAGGCCATGGGTACGCTAAACGGGATCAACTTCGCCACCTCGTGGATGGGCTACGAAATGAAACGAGAAGAACTCTTGGGACGTACGCCCAAGGGAGACTCTCTCAACTAAGAGCCCATGAAGTTGAAATCTTGTTGGAATAAGTAGCGCAAGAAGAGGGTGAGCTACGTAAACGAGAAAGTGCGGAGCAATACAACCGTGATCCCTCCCTTCGCAAGAAGGGAGTAAAATTCTGTGATGAGGAGGATGAATCACCTCTCGAAGAGTTGGTGAACCGGAAAACCGTGCCGATCCAAAAGTTAACAACGGAGGTATCGGCTAAGGTAGACCAAATGTGGGATTCTTTAGACTCATGAATAGAAACAGTTTTGAAAATCGTAGAAGAGTCTAAGGATGAGCAAAGTAGTGACAAAAGCAAAGACATGCGGAGAAACTTTAACCTTGCACATAACGAGGGTAAGGGAAACATTTCTAACTCTGATGAGGCCAAAAATTCTGATTCAGACGATGATGGTAGATGTGAGATCTGCTATTATGACCATCCTAAGGGATGTTGTCCAATTATCTCACATCT
>MNCI01020368.1:20177-35742 GCA_015680685.1 Gnetum montanum | reverse complement strand
AACTCTGCATCTTAAGTAATTTTGTTTGTAATTGCTATGCTTGCATTTAGTATCAAAAGCGTGTACATATTAATTATTATGCGAAATGTCGTGCTTATTTATGTTGAACTCAGACGGTCGAAGAGGCGTTGTCGGAGTGGTCGTTAAATGCAACGGCGGAGCCCGGTGGAATATTAAATGCGAAAGTCAACCCTGCGTTGAGTTTAATAATGGAGCAAAAAATCAAAGATTTGATTGGCTGCCAAGATATGTGCTGATTCTTTCATAAACTTCCACCTACACATGTGCACCGTAGACATGTCCTTTCCCTCCCATTTATTCCACGCACGGCGATGGTATGTGTTATCTCTCTGTTTATACTGCTGACCCTCCAAGACATGTTCCCCCGCCTAAACCGTACTTTTTTCCCCACTGATTATAAACAATATTACGAAGAAAATCGTCATCCTCCTTATTCTAGACCGTATTATCCTTACTGGTTGTATAGAGGAGGTACCGGTGCAGAGTACCATTTTAGACGTTTTGATTGCGGGGAAGAAATCTAGTCCGCTGTATTACCCTTTGGGGTTGAAGACGACATTAAAAGTTGCGATGATGACATATGCATTACCATAAAAAAGGCCAACTTATAAATGGTTATGCTGCTGATTATGAAGACCTGAACGGTTGTCACGATCCAAGCTACGAAGCACCTGTAAAGGATGGATGAATGGTTTATCTGGGTTATGGAAAAGAATACTTGGCAAAAGAGATCCGCAACTTCTTTTATTCTGAATTGAAGAAGCAACGCTTAATTTCTTGGGCATGGACTCAACTGCCTTCTCACCTACACATTTATGAATTTTCAGCACTTGACATTGCAGGTTGTCAAATAACCAAGATCTCTCACATCATGAAAACACTTGTATTATGGTAAACATATACCTATTTGTTTTATTCTTTTTAACCGCTGATGATGAATAAGAACTATCTAACTGAACCTTTTAACCACTATTGCTGAATTAAGGTTGGGATGTTTTAAATAGGAAGAAGAGTCCCGTTTAATATGAAGTAAAAGACGGTGCCTTTTCATGGAGGATCATGTGTTACTACTGCATCACCCAAAAGGCAGTGAACATAGATTTTTGGCATATCCTCGGATTGACCATGACCTAGAAAGAGTTGTGGTTAATCCGGATAAAATGTCAATCAGTGAACATAGATTTTTGGCATATCCTCGGATTGACCATGACCTAGAAAGAGTTGTGGTTAATCCGGATAAAATGTCAATCTCCATATTAGTGAAAGGTGAAGTGGTTTCTTCAAGAAATTGCAACAAATTATTTCAATAACCCAAGAAGAAATTCCTCTTCACCTAAACACTTTGCTTCAAGGATGAGACTTTCATTCTTCATCAAAAACCATGCTTATGCTTATGGTGAAACACTTGATGCTAGAGAAAGTGAAGAAAATTTATTTTTACTACTACACTGTGGCCAGCAGGTAGAAACTTGACAACCCTCTTTCTTGGCTGAAAATCAGTTTTCTATGGCTTCATGTCATTGATACATTCTTGTTTCAAATGATATAAAGTTTCACGAATATTTACATACAAACATGATTACAATCACCTTATGCATCAAATGAATCCGATTCTTAAAAGGAATCAAGAATTCGTGATTCAATTCATGTTTGGGTATAAAAGAAATCAAGAATTCGTGATTCAATTCATGTTTGGGTATAAAAGGAATCAAGAATTTGTGATTCAATTCATGTTTGGATACGCAAGCATATGAAAAGACTAGGACAAGTTTGTAGGTGGGACGTGAATTACAAAATAATAAAATATTTAAATTAAACATTTTAAAGTTTTTTTAACATTTTACTCCTATTAAATATTATTTTTAATTTAAAATTAATTCAAAGTTTTCAGAGAGAATCTTAAGTGCTTTTGTTCGCACTCCCACTTTTGAAACCTAAGGTTCATACAAAATCTGTGGTGTATAGCAATCACCATTCGTTTCTTTCCCCTTTGATTATCTTTTTTGCACAATATTTCATAACCTCCCATTTGTTAATAGTGGTATTTTTCTTCCAAATAATCTCATTCTTTAACTAATAATCATGGCTCAAATTATGTATGCTATTTGATGAACAAATCACAAGTCTTACCACTAGAATTGAACTCATGACAATACTAAGTTATAAAGTTTTGATTGGACTATATACATCTTGGGTATAACTATATTACAATTATTATAGGGTTTTAGCACCCTTTAATTTGATGAGTCCAAGTTATGAGATCGATTATGGTAGACAATATTGAGTTATAAAGTTTTAATTTGACTATATATTTTGTGGGTAAATATACTTGAAAGGGACAAGGATTAGTAAAAGTAAAATAGATTAGATAGATTGAACTTTTAATGAAAAAGCAAGCAACATGGAAAGAAATATTAGAGTCCAAAATCAAGAAGTTTTTCAATATAAGTAATTTAGATACTTAGGGTCTTTGGTTCAAGTGGATGGAAAAATTAATAATGATGTGAAAAACATGATTGAAGTAGGATGTTTTTGAATCCTTTAATTCATTTTATTGCTCTCTGCTCATTACCATGTGTGGAAGCAAGGTTATATACACAAAATTATAATACACTGTTAAACATTGAGAAGCATAGAACTTGAGATTTAATGAGGATTGAAACTATAACTGAAATGTATAAGATAATGGTTAGACTCAAAGTTAAGGGAATAAATAGCTGAACAAAATGATGCTCTATATTTGTTAACAGTTAAAGTGAATACTTGACTATGTGGTTCGTGAAGAGGATATGTTTCCTTAGTTAACCTTTTAACATAAATTGTTAAAACAAAATAAGATGGAAACAAATGATAGCATGCCTTAAAAGGAAACATATTTTGTGTAATCCAAAAGAAGAGTTGGATATTTCAAACATAGAATTGAGAAAATGTTTGATTGAAGCATTTAACCATGAAAGAGAAACTAGCGTCATATATAAAAATAGAAAACTTTATGGCAAGAAAATTATGGTTGTTTTTAATCCAAAACACATAAACCACAAATATTTTCAAGGAAGAAACATTCTTGCCTCACCACCAAAAAGAAAAACTTGGGAAACATCTTCTAGAGCAAGTTACAATAATGGGTGTGAGGTTGTGCTTTAGGTTAATCCAAGATGCTGTTCAAATAAACATGGAATTGGTCTCAATAGATCCAAGGGATTCATACACAAATCTAAATATGTATTCAACCAACAAAGATCAATAACAATAGACATATTTGTTCTTGTTGAAAAGGTGGAATCCTTACACACTACTGTAAGCCAACTTATAGGCTTCGATTTAGAAAAATAACAATGCCAAATAGAGCTTATCTATTTTTCTTAAAGATAGCACAGCTCCTGAATCTTCTACATATAGAGATAGAAAGCAATTTGATTTCCCTTTCCAAAAGGACACAAGTTCAAAGAAGTTGGATGTACCTAATGCTTACAACATAATTTAGACTTTTTCTCTTTAGTGAACCAAGTTCACAATAACACTAGTATTACTTAAACTTCATATACATATTGACACTCATTGAGGCTTCTTTAACTACAAATAATGTTTGCAATCACCGCTGAACAAGAAAGGAAACTCCATGACAAAAGTTCAAGCCTTGAGGAAGCACCATTTGGGGGCAAACCCCAAATCTACAATCAACTCAACTCAAAAAGGGAGAAAAACTAGCTAATAGTACTACAATAAAAAAACTTCTTAGTCAATTTTGAAAAAGAATTTATTGAATATCAAGATAGTAAACATAAATGAAAAGGTTAGGAAAACAAATTTTCAACTTTTTGAATAAGTAGTAGAGACCACTTTTGGAATAAAATTTTGGTTAGTTTTAGCCAAAGAGGCTAAACATCACATAATTTTTAGTCATTTCAAATAAATATTTGTTGCCCTATCAACCTAAATGCGACAATGTGAAGTGACATCAAATAAACTTTCTTCCCCTCAAAATATTGGCTTTATCATAAATTTTTTATCCAATAGATCCTTCGGGTCTTTTTCCAATTTTGTTCCACTTTCCTGTTTTGCTATCAAAAGGTTATATGTGAAGGGCCTCAAAAATGTTGAAATTAACAATCAAAGTGAATTTGAACAACATTAAATATGGTCTAATGGTGACTATTAAATATTTGTGAATAGATTATTGATGCATACAAAAAATCAAAGAAACATCAAATTGAATGATGTCACTCTTAAAAGGAATTAACACTTTTTACTGATGCATGTTAATTTGAAAAACAACATACTACATAGATCTTTCATTAGAACCAAAAAATAATTAGAATATAGGTACACCCCAAGATCTATCCAGTTAGAAATTTAAGAGGGTAGAGGGGGTGTTAGACCCAAAAAAAAAAATGAATCATAATATTAAAAAAATTTAGAGTACATTAGATTATCGAAGAGAGAGTCTAAAGGGAAAGTCCAATAGTCTTGAGGATGTCTTTTCAGGTTTTTGTCCTTACAATCAACCCTGAGAAACATCTTCTCTAGGTTAGGAAAAGGATCGAGCCTTGTCCTTATTTAGAAGGACCCTCATGGGTTTTCACTTCTTACTAAAGGGTTTCTTGTAAAGAGAAGAAGCAAATTCTCTCTAAAGAAAAATAATACATTAATTAGGGATAAAGAACAAATAGCAACAATAGCTAAAAGCTTCTCATCCTTGAGCTTCAATAAAAAGAAATTAATACTATAGAAAACAAATTAAGTGTTCAATTTTCATAGGGAGCTTTTTTGCTTAGAGTTGTAGCTAAATTGAACATTATAAGTTAGCATTGCCCACTAGAATCAAACCCATGACTTGGCACTTTTAAATTAAAAGTCTTACCACTAGGCTAATACCTCACCATTAACCAAGGATGATTATAATTGAATATAAGTGCCTATACAAGTTTCCTTATAGAAAGTGTATGAAATTATTTTTGTTTCAACTAGCAATTATTTCCTTAAAAAACTAGTTGTAAGAGATTAATAGCTAGCCTAAAAAGATATTGATATGCTATAAAATGAAGATTTGAAGGAAAGAAATGTGATGAAAAATGGGCAAAAGAATGCATCTCTTAAAAAAGAAATAAATTAATTTGGCTGAGTGGTGGGTATACCATATGCCCAACCATACAAATCACTAGCATTTACTCAGTTCGGTCAAATTCAGAAGACTTTAGGTTTCTAAGTACACTAGTTCTAGGAAGTGAATCTAACCATTGCAATCATTGTCTTCCCAGTCCTACTTGTGAAGTGCAAATGTATGGTTAATTGTAACTGAGATACATGATTTTTATTATTTTATCTTTTATTATTTTAGTTGCCTAAGAACAAGAATAAAGAATTGAGTTGCTTAACTCATCTAATAGCTAGCCATTACTTAACTAATCCTAGCATAAGCATCCATTCCAACTTTCCGTACACATCTTGAATACATATAACACTATTGGGTTATCAAACGTTAAGCACTACTAAGATTACCAAGTGTTAAGTGTATGCTCAAAGTGGTCATATGTATGTTCTCTATTTAATTGATATTAATTAATTACTTAAAAAATTAAAGGAAATTGCATGAAGATTAAATGCATAAAGCAAACATTAATCTAGTTCAAGTGTTGCAAGGTTTGATCAAGAAAGCTCGTCTTTATTGTTATTCACACTGAGTTGCTTAGGTACATCAATTCTTGAATAAGATTGGTAGACTCTTTTGACTCCTGCTGTGGGCACTCAAAAAATATTCTAACTTTCAAATGAAAAAACTACAAGTTCTTTGCTACAACTATAAAATAATTACCATAAATGTAGGGGATAGGTAGACATTTATAGGCAAAAATAGGATGCCTCGTTGATAGGTACATGTCAATGGGTCAAACCCTACATTAATGGGATCACATCAATGAGATCCTATTAACGAAATCACATTGATGGCATCCCATTGATGTGGCCCAACAACCATGACTCATCATACCCCCATGACTGAATGAAAAATCATCCTCAAGTTCTTTACAAAATTTGGGAAGGTATAGGATTATTAACTATTGATAGACACACAAAAAAACACAACAAAAAATGAGTATCCAAGTGATGAGTGGTGAGGTACCCCTACGCTCAACCATATGAATACAAGCATGTATGCACGATCTAGTCGAACTCTGCAGACGGAGTAGTTGTGGCACCTAGACAGTTATACATTGATCAAAGTTCATTATCTTCCTACCTGAACTAGTAATTGCTTTGTCACATATGGTTTAGTCCAACGTGAGGTGTATGATGTGATTTCTAACACTAGGCTACTCTTGGAGATAATGAAAAATGATCTTGATTAGGCTAATACGCAATATGAAGTAAAATCTAAATTAGCTTAAGTGTGATGTGCATCTATCCTTAATCATCTGTATGTATCTTGGACTTCATGTACTACTTCTGGGATTACCAAGCGTACATTACTCAAGAACTACTAGATACACTACTAGGTTACCAAGTAGTTACACTTAAATGTTCGTGATTAGGACGTACTTATTCTGCATTAACAATAGGAATAGTAAATGATGATAAAATAAATATTAACGAAGAAAATAATAATAAATAATAAATAATTAAAACAAATTAAAAGCTAAGTGAATGCTGCCATGATGGAGTAATCTTGATCTTTATTGTCAATCATGTGCATGTCCAAGTATGTCACACTTGAAGAAAGGTTTTGTACAATTACAAGCATCACACTGCAGGCATGCACTTGGGAAATGAACTGAAAATTAACTAAAAATTGACAAAAAGACTTGACCTAAAGAATTCCCAGAGAAAGACTCCTCCCCGTGCGCTTGAGTGCTATATTTATAGGCCAACATAGGAATCATGATATCGTGTATACGATATCATATCCAGGCTAAGATATTGGGTACTTGATATCTTGTACTTGATATCACGTACCTAATATTAGGACCTGGAAAACCATGATTCATCATACCCCCACAACTGAATAAAAACTCATCCTCGAGTCAAAAAAAGTGAGGAACAAGTTTATTCAATTACAAATAGTAGACAGGTATGGGATTATTGAATGACCATGGACTGTTTCATGTTGTAGTATGGGATTAAAAAAAATTTGTACATAGATACAAAATACAAAACTTGTGGAACTCATGTGATTCCCGGTGGTGGTGGCTTCTCCTTGGGTGCCTCTCCTTTGTCCTGAGCTCTAGGCTTCTAAAGTTGATACCTTTGAAGAAGTGCCTGAAGTTTCTCCTCTTCTATCTAAGGATCGTGAGCTATCCATGCTGATGTTCCAATGTTTAGTGGAGTTGGCAGTTTCCACGGACATGGCAGCTATGGGAACACTTGATTGGCCTTGACATACCATGTCGCAAATAGTTGTCATTCCTCTTCTCATAGGCTCTAGCCTTGACCTCTCCACCTTTTTCTTGGCCAGATTATGTAGTGACAGGAGTTTCTTGATGGATGCTGAATGATTGTGCCTTCTACTTTGCATGTTCTACATAAGGTCCTTGGCCTCTGCCTCCTCTCGGGCTTTTAGTTGCACCTTGAGAAGGTCCTCCTTGTTGTCCTCTTTTAGAAGCCTTCTGTAATCACACAAGGACTAATTGTTAGTAAGGTTGTTTAAAGAAATTTGATTATCTTATACCTTACTCATTACCTTTAATAAATGTTTAATTCATTACTTAGTGTGATTCTAGGATTAGAGATTTTTCAAGGAAGTCGCCTTAAAAGTTTAATGTTGGACCTGATTTGTTTAGGTGACACATAAAAGGACATGTAATGGTTTTGAGGAACGTTTGATAAAATGATGACAAAGGAAAGAATAGATTTGGCAATGGAGTACTTAGAGGGTATAAAATGATGTGGTGGTGTGCAACAAGTACAAATGACAAAATTCATACAAGTGGATCCTCCCCAAAGTAGGTTCCAACCTATAATGCCCTTGCGTAACCACACCTTAAAGTGTCCATAGGCATTAGAAGGGTTAAATGCAATTTGCACCAGTGCAACAAAACACATACATGTTAAATACCACTGTGATGAGGTATGAGTTCTATGCCACACAAGACACAAGTTAGACGTACTTGGACCATGAGATGAGACAAATTACAAAAGGGATTGCAGAGATCAGGACATGAGGTAACTTACCCTGGGCACAATGAATTCAAAGTGTTGTGTGTGATTAAAGTACCATTAGCATTTCTCTCTAAGATCAAAACCAAGTCCATACCTTTGATCAGTGACATCACATTGTTTCATCCCAATGATAGACAACCATAAAAGCATCATGATAGCAAGGCATATGAACACTTGGTATTTTGCGCAAGGGAGGAGTGATTCAAATTTTTTTGTGACACATTTTTCTTGATCTTTTCTTTTCTGCTTCATTTCTTATTTTCCCCCTTGCTTTTCTTTTTCTCTCTTCTCTTTTTTTTTTCTTGTTTTTTTCTTCTTTCAGCTTCTTTTTTCACTTTGTCTTTCCCAAAATTGATCTAGAAAAGTCGCCAACCTTAAGGCATGGGTGCATGTCTTTCTAGTGGGACCCCCCCAGAATAGCATTGAGTTTCTTTATTGAGTGCCTTTATCACAACTCTTACTCCCATTTTCGTTAGATCTACAAGGATCTTAGTACAACCAAGTTGCATGATAGCACCTATAGATGTCACCAAAGAGAATCCACAAGTTCCCTTGATGTCACACCCTTTCCATTCTCTCTTAGTTCATCACTCTTCACTCTGGGCATAATGAGTTTAAAGTTATTTTAATTTTTAATGATAACAAGAATATCACCATACCCACATTAGAACCTCTTATTAATAGAATGTATGGGTGGATGTTGTGGGCTTACTATCCAAATAATTAGTTCCTTGTGACTTAATAACATAGAACAACATCTCAACTGACAGGTTACATGAGTGTTTTATTCATAGATGAGATTAGCCACAAAAAGATAAAACAACAAATTGAAAGATGAAAAATTAAAAAATGAAAAATCAGAAAACCAAAAATTGTAAAACCAAAGAAAAAGAAAAACATTTACTAATTTTGCTTGTTAGAATGGGGGGTGTCCCCCATGATTGAACCTTGGATCATGGTAAGAATTAATAAATGGAAGGTTTGGATCCATGCATATTGGAACTATTGGGGTGCGGTCATATCCAAACCACTAGGTGTCTTTCGGTGTGGTGGCAGGAATGTACCCAAATTGGGGTTCACACACTTGATTATAGTAGGCAAAGTAGGGCAGATTATAAGATGTGGTCATGTGATAAGAGGCTGACCCACTATGACACCCGTGACCATAAGATGGTATACAAAGATCAATATCTCTCCCCACGTTGTTATCTTCATTGGGCCACATGGTTGTTGGAGTGTTGATTGGTGGCCTGGATAAGGTAATAGGAAGCATTGAGTTTGAAGAGGAAGGTGCATCATAGTGTTGGGCTTGTGCTGAGTTGGAGGATGCAGTGGTTTCAGAACCATGCTATCTCTTTCTATGGCCATGCTTAAAGAAAGGATGCTTCCGATGTTGTGGAGGATTCCTACTGCTGTTGACAGTAGCAGCATAAGTAATGTTAGTGGGTTGGTGATGTGGTGCAAAACCTTATAATGCTACTAGTGTCGATGTAGAAGAAGGTGAAGGATGAGAATACAGAGAGTAAGGAGAAGTGTAAAGAACATGAGGTGGTGATCCTGTAGAAGAGGACATGGGTTGATGATACTTGAGAGAATGATAATGATGAGGTGTGACAAAGGATGTCAATCTAGTTGGAGAAAGAGGTGTTGAACATAACAAGTGCTTGTTTTTGGATGGTAGGAAGGGTGTGGCCAGTTTGGTGATGGCCTCCCCCACGACTGGGGGTTTTTCCACTACGGTTGAGCATAGTATTGAGGTCGGTAAGAGTTTGCCCATAGATAGTACGATGAGTTGTGGGATTGCCCATAAATTTGTGGAATAGGGATGCACCCAACCATGTACTTCTATATGAAATCTAGATGTAACACTCTTCCCCAATGCTCATGTAGATGTGACAAGATTGGGAATTGGCCTCTTGGGTGATCATACATGCAAACATCACATTGATACTTATGTTTTGCAATTGAGCCCCTATTCTCATTTTCTTCAGCTCTTCTTTTCAATTATCGAATGGTGTCCTCCCTTGTTTCTAGGTTTAGTATCCTTTGTTTTTTTGGTTGTCAAAGTTATCTTGCATGGGTCTCGCTCTAATAATGTCTGAATATTCTCTACATTTTTCATATACCCACTCTGTCATCTTGTTGATCTTTGCCTCAATTTCATCTAGTGATTTTAGTATTGACAAAGGTAGAAATGGTTTCACCTCCTTGAGGTGAGTTGATTTCTCCTCTTTATGATTATGGACCTTTGTTACTTCAAGAGTTTGGTCCTATTGAGATTTTTCAACATTATCCCATTTGGCTATTTCTCCTTCTTCTTTTGTTACCCACTTAATAAGCTCTTGGAATTGATGAGTTCATAGTTCATATAGTTGACCTGGGGCATACATACCTAGGGTCATCCTTGTTTCATTACGGACCCCATCCATGATGTGATACATTAGCCTTTCCTTGAAGAACCCATGGCTTGGGCATTTGTTTAACAAAGAGTAATATCTTTCTAAGGCCATGTCCAAGGGTTCATGTTGCCCTTATTTCCACTCTTGGATTTGTCTCCTCAAGGCTAAAACTATTGCATAGGTTTGATATCTTTCATTGAAGAGTTTTACCATTGTAGGCCAACGTTGAATTGAATTCGATTTTAAAGACCTGTACCACACTTTAGCTTGGCCAACGAGTGTCATAGGGAAGAGCTTAAGCCTTTGCCACCCATTATCAATGTTGTTCCATACACATGCATTATAGAAGCTTGTAAATGATGTTGTGGATCTAAATCATAGCCTCATGAGAACTTAAGAAAGTTGTTTAAATCAAGCTTGGGTAGACAACTTTCCTTGTGATGCCTGCGGGATATTCGAACAGCCTCCTGTGTATGCATTAGTCTTTTAGTGGCCAGTAGGGGTTCATCGTCACTAATTAGGTTATGAGTTCATGAGTTGGGACAATGTTGTATATGTTCATGTTGGCATTCCTGATTTTACCCATGGGTTCAATTTTTATTTCTATGTTGACCCCTTGAGGAATAGTCATTCGTGTCACAACTCGACATTGAAAGAGCAGAGAAAGAGAGGGAACTGAAAAACTCATCATGACTTTTGTAAGTCTCCCAATCATCCCATGATGTATTCTTGCTAACCATTGAGAAGGTCCTAGGCCTTATGGGCCCCCTCATTCTAAGGGATGTCCCATCTTCACTAGAGGTGTTTGAGTTGGATGATAGAAGTCCTTGAGTATCATTGGGGTTTCTATGAACATATGAAACTCCTGCATAAGATTGAGTACTCTAAAATCCTTTGTTGGTTCTCTAATGAATTGCCTCGCTAGATGTTGTGTTATTGCTGTCTTGTGAAAGAGACATTGTTGTGAATTGTGTGTGAATTAAATTTATTTTCTTTGTCTAAAAGAAATATCATTAATATCCTATTACAATGTTCTTGTATGATATAACTAATCTAGATAACTAGCACCATCCTTGGCAGTGGTGCTAATTATGAGCGGTGAGGTACCACTACACTTAACCATATGAATACAAGCATGTACGCACGATCTGGTCGAACTCCGCGGACGGACTAGTTGTGGCACCTAGATAGTTATACGTTGATCGTAGTTCATTGTCTTCCCACCTGGACTAGTAATTGCTTTCACATCTGGTTTAGTCTAGCATGAGGTGTATGATGTGATTTCTAACACTAGGCTACTCTTGGAGATAATGAAAAATGATCTTGATTAGGCTAATAAGAAATATGAAGTAAAATCTAATCTAGCTTAACTGCGATGAGCATCCATCCTTAATCATCCATATGCATCTTGGACTTTGTGTACTACTTTTGGGATTACCAAGTGCACATTACTCAAGCACTACTAGATACACTACTATGTTACCAAGTAGTTACACTTAAATGTTTGTGATTAAGATGTACTGATACCACATTAACAACAGGAATAGTAAATGACGATAAAAGAAATATTAACTAAGAAAATAATAATAAATAATAAATAATTAAAAAAATTAAAAGCTAAGTGAATGCTGCAATGATGGAGGAATCTCAATCTTTATTGTCGATCATGTGCATGTCCAAGTACATCACACTCAAAGAAAGGTTCCATACAATTACAAGCATCACACTGTGGGCATGCACTTGGGAAAGGAACTAAAAATTAACTAAAAACTGATAAAAAGACTTGATCCAAAGACTTCCTAGAGAAAGACTCCTCCCCATGCACCTGAGTGCTATATTTATAGGCCAACATAGGAATCATGATGTCATGTATATGATATCATATCCAGGGTGAGATATCGGGTACCCAATATCTTGTACTCAATATCACATACCCAATATTGGGGCTTGGCAAACTGCAATTCATCACCAAGTGTATGATTTTATAATCATTACAAAATTTTGGTATTTAGGACAACAACATTCAACTCCATGACAAAACTAACAAACACAACTCCTTGAATGATCTGAAGATGATGAAGAAGTTCAAATGGTCTGAGGTGGTGGAGGCTCTTGAGGTTTTGAAGGATCTTCTCCTACAACAACTACAACTTTTGGCGGAAGATGCAAGGCATCCAAAAATTCCTTTATCTTCTCCTCCTTACTTTGGGAATCATTCATGGTCCATGCTACTTCACCAATGTGGGCTAGAATGGAAATATTCCATGGATAGGACATTATCAGGAACAACTTCTTCACATTAACAAACTAGGCAACAAATTGTTTGTGTTCAATGTTGAATACCTTGAGTCTGTTTTGCAGCTCTTGGTAATCATACATTTTCTTGGCCAAGTTCTTAGTAGTTGATATTTGATTAGTGAACTTTACCTTGAGACCTCGAGTTCTACATTTGTAATCTCAAGCTTCTACTTGGTTTCTTTATGGTGCTTAAACTTTACCTTGTACAACAAGTATGAGTTGGTCACTTACTTCTCCAATTTTGACTATGATCTTTCGATAGTCAGCATCATTAGGTTTGCATACCAGAGTTTGGAAAGCTTTATGTATTTGATCATCTCCTCAATCTATAGCTCCTTCATGCAAATTTTAGCTCTATTGTACTCATTCAACCCATCAAAGATAGGCTGCTAGATATGACCTCCTTACTGGAGCTATTGAAGGGTCTCATTAAATTTTTTCTTTATCAATTGGATGTGTTTTTTATTAATTTCTTTCTATAAACCAACCTGATCTTTGTAATGGTTCTTGACCATCTTAAATTTGAAGGCGTCATTCTTCTAGGCAACTATCTCAATTGTAGATTTTTAGCACAAGGCACAGACTTCCTCCATAGAGAGGTTTTTGTTTTTTGCTACTAGCCTCCTCAATTTTGTATTTATCATGGCTAGCTGCTCCTTTTGTTGATGGATAAATTTTGACATCTATTGCTTCTACACATTAACATTCCACAGGTGATGATTTTCTATAGTCAGAATCTCATTTTCATGGTGAGCTTAAAACAAGTCCTTCTGAATGTTATGTGTTATGGCATTGGCCATGGATTGGTCAAAAATCATTGACTCCTTGGCATTCTCAACCTCTTTGAGGTGCTTCTAAAGCTATTGGAAAACTTCATATCTTGTTATAGCTTGGTTGAATAATGTAGAATTAACAAGATGGGCTCTCAAGTTGGCAACATTTACAACTAAGCATTGGTTTTTAGCTCTAGTTATTTCAAGTTGTCCCTCCATGATGATGCATTTGCCTCTTACTTCAAGCAGATCTAACTAGATTACAATGATGGTATCTAGAAGGTCAAAGACATCTAGAATCGGTTGCTTGGTTCCCACCAGTTAGTCTAGCAATTCCTCATGCTAGGCTACACTCAATTTTGCATTGATGATCCCTATGGATGTCTGCACATCTCTAAGTGTAGAAACATCTAGTACAGACACCACAAGTGCTTTAAGTGCTTTAGAAACTCTATTAGCAACCACTTCAGTTTTTGTCTATTGTCCATGATGCTAGATCACCTAGACAGTTGTGTCCTCACTCTCCTCTAAACACATTAAAAAGATAGTGACATTCTCAAAGATGTCTGAGAATTTCTACTACTATGAGAGGGACATTGTTACCTCTTGGGCACTTGGATTCAACTTTCCAGGCACCTACATACATTGGGTAGAGAAAATTAGCATCCCACCTTCTATCTAACTTATGGTTCGAACCACTTCATTTAGGTGGCTCATGGTAGGTCTATACATGAATGGATCACCACCACTCATTCTTTCTTGCTATTGCTATTGTTGCAAAAGTTACTCTCAAAGTTTGTGCATGTAGTCAATGGTAGCGTGGGTCTCTAGTGTTGTCTCATGAGTGGGTGGTGGATACTATTCCTCTTGTTAGATCACCCTCATAGGCACCTTATTCTTCATCATTTCTACTTAAGAGGTAGTTGAAGCATGTCAGATAGCATTGATTGAGTAGCAGGATATGCCTCTCCTCTTGTATAATTTTCTAATGAGGTAAGAAAAGGCAAGTGCCTTCCCTCCACATTCATTCTCCTTGAAGAGCTTCTCTATCTTAAGATAAATTAGCTATGGAAGATTGACTGGGAATTTTCCACTTCGAATGGCACATGCATGGGCAGAGAAGGTTGCGAGCTTGTTGGGCCTCACTGTTGGACTAAGGTGAAAGGCCATAATCTTGAAGTATGCATGTTCTACTATGGTTAGTGCACCAAAATCCTTGCGGTCAACTCCATAGCACCATGGTGTTCATTCTTTCTTGATGATAGGATTTGCTTGCGTTGGAATTTTTGCAAAAGTGGCCCTAGTTTTAGGTACTTGAAGGGCCTCAAATATTGCTTTCACTAAGTAGGACATAGAGATGTCCTTGATTTTGATCATGGAACTAGCCTTCCTATTGTTCCAAAAGAGGTAGGTCTCTCCTATGTACCACTCCCCATTGTAAGTGATGATGGGCCACATGGGAGAGATTTGCAATTGAGTCTTGACTTTTCAAGGAGCAAACTCCAAGAAGGATCCAAAGTTCAACTCTTGTAGCATAGATTTTGGGACCTCCTTAGATTTGATTTGATTAAGATAGACATTCATTAGGGTGATCTCAAGGTTCAGTCTTGGCCTTGGTGCCTCATCTCAGTGTGATTGTTCTATTGCAGTTGCTTCTTCTTGAACTTATTTGATAGATTCTACTTTAGGCTTCTCTCAAAGAGGTTCCATTGCATAGGTTTTAGCTACCTACTCCTAGGACTATTCTTGATCCCTTCCAATTTTTGGTTGTTTATCCCTTGGTTGGGATGGTTCTCCTTCTTGCATATGCTTTCCTTTAGGTGCCATTTATGGTCACAACATAACCAAGGATTAGCGTATAATGTATAACTTATATCATTTAAGTACCTTATCTTGTCGAGTAGTTACACTTAGGCTAAGTTA
>MNCI01020368.1:617-19575 GCA_015680685.1 Gnetum montanum | reverse complement strand
TAATCTCTTCTCACCCTTAAACTCATGTTAAATGCAGAATGAGTATGACTTGATTACGAGCATTTAAGTGTGACTACTTGGTAATCTAGTAGTGTACCTAGGTCCGGCGCTTGGTAATCCCAGTGGTAGTCATGTACGAAGTCCAAGATGTGTACGGATAATCAAGGAACAGATGCTCATTGCACTTAGGCTAGTTAGATTCTCTTACCCTTTCTCTCCTAGCTTAGTTAATATTACTTTCCTTTGCCTTTAGGAGTAGAATTAGATTAGAAAACACATCATACACCTCACTCTGGACTAAACCATATGTGACAAAGATAATACTAGTCTAGGTGGGAAGATAGCAAACTGTGACCTAAGGCTAATTTTATAGATGCCACAACTAGTCTGCCTGCGAAGTTCAACTAGATTGTGCGTGTAACGCTCGTATTCGTATGGTTGAGTGTAGGGGTATCTCGCCACTCATCATTGGTGCCGTTGCCAGGGATGGTGCTAGTTATCTATATTAGTTATATCATACAAGGTCATTGTACAAAAATTAATGATATATCTTTTAGAAAATAATAATTATAAAAAAGTCACATACAAATTCACACACAATTTCACAACCATGCCTCTCCTACAAGATTACAATAATGTCATACCTAGTGAGGAAGTTCATTGGATAACCAACGAATTATATGACAATGAAGATTGGAGCATGCAACCCGAGGTGGGGGTTTCTTATAAGCATCAACGAAAGCAACGTCATCCCAACGCACGAAAGCATAACTTACAGGATGACAATGAACCGCTACTAGCCACTACAAGCTTAATGCAAATACAAGAGGCTGTTCGAATCTCACGTAGCCATCGTAAAGAGAGCCATCTACCTAGGCTCGATTTAAACAACCTTCCTACTTTTTTAGGAGGCTATGACTTAGATCCACAACAACATTTACTAGCCTTTTATGATGCCTGCACATGGAACAACATTGATAATGGGTGGCAAAAACTTAAGCTCTTTCCTATGACACTCATTGGCCAAGCAAAATTATGGTATAAATCATTAAAACCAAATTCAATACGATGTTGGCCAACAATGGTAGAACTCTTTCATGAAAGATATCAAACCTACAAAAGAGTGTCAACCTTGAGGAAACAAATCCAAGAGTGGAAACAAGCATAACATGAACCCTTGGACATGGCCTTGGAACGATAGTATGCACTATTAAACAACTGTCTAGGCCATGGGTTCTCCAAGGAAGGGCTAATGTACCATATCATTAACGGGCTACGTAATGAAACAAGAGAGACCTTCAGAATGTATGCCCAAGGTCAACTATATGAACTACGAACCCATCAAGTCCAAGAGCTTATTAAGTGGGTAGCAAAATAGGAAGGAGAAATGGCTAGATGGGAGAGTGTTGAAAAACATCAACGAGACCAAAATCTCAACTTAACAAAGGTCCATGATCATAAAAAGGAGAAATCAACCAATCACAAGGAGAACGAACCATCTTTACCGATACAACAATCGTTAAGTCGAGGAAAATATCAATAAGATGTTGGAATGGACGTATAAAAAGTGTGGAGAATTTATCGATATTATTGGAGATAGAGTTTTGACAACCCAAGAAGTAGGAAAAAACATTAGACAATCAGAAAGAAGGGATAAAGAAAATAAGAGCTCAACTGCCAATCATACATATGAATGTAACATATGCCTGTACGATTACCCCAAGGGCTAATGCCCAATCTTGTCACATTTACATAAGCATTGGGAAAATATGTTACATCCAGAGTTCATGCAGAGATACTGTATTCGATCATAGTGGCAAAAATCCCAGTCGTGGGGGAGACCACCCGTAAACTAGAGACACCCTTTGTACCAGCCAAACCCAAATGCCTATCTAGTCCAACACCCTATTTCTCCAGCTGGCTCAACATACTCTATCTCATCACAGTACCATTCTCCTCAATACTATCAGCCCATGCCTCCAACAGAACCACCGCCTTGTGCATCACACACTTCTCCTAACTTTCAACATTCTCATACTTTTGCTCCTACATTGCCACCAACTATTCCTCAGGTGTTTGCACCACAACAACAACCCACGAACGCTTCTTGTGCTAATGCTACCAACAACAATGAAAAGCCTCCGCGACATCCAAAGCGCACCTTCTTTAAACATGGCTGTAAGGAGGGAAAACATAATTTTGAGGCCACTGCATCCTCCAACTCAGCACAAGTCCCACATTGTGGTGCACCCTCATCTTTGAACCCCACACCTCATGTTACTTCATTAGGGCCACCAACTAACACTCCAACACCATACGGCCCAATGAACACAAGAACGGAGAGTGACAACCCAATCCTTGCATACCATCTTCCAGTCACAAACATTATAGTGGGTCAACTCATTATCCAGGAACTACATCATACAAATTGCTCCACTATGCTTATTATAATCAAGTGTGTGAAACCTGATGGGGTAAATATGATTAAGCCAAAATACTTCCAACATGCAAGGATCCCCGTTGTCAATTATTAATCCTTGCCATCCTCAATCATTTAGGTATGAGGAATATCCCCCATTCTAATAGCAAGCAGGATTAATAAATGTTTTTAATTTTCTTTAATTTTACAACTTTTTTTTTCCATTTTTTCATTTTTCAACTTCCTTGTTTTATCTTTTTGTCTTTTTAGTATTTTTTTCTTTTTAAGATTTTGTAGGTAATCTCATATACGAATAAAACACTCATGTGGATCGTTGGTTGAGGTGCGTTCTATGTTATTGAGTCTCGAACGATCAATTATTTGGACAATGAGCCCATTACACCCACTCATCCATTCTACAAATAAGAGGTTCTGTTCAAGGGTATAGTGATATTCTTGACATTTTTTAAACTTAAAATTAATTTTGTGTTTTGTTCATTGTACCCAGAATGAAGAAGGATGGACCAAGAGGGAATGATTAGAGTGTGACATCAAGGGGACTTGTGGATTCTCTTTGGTGACGTCTATGAGAGTTATCATGTAACGTGGTTGTACTAAGATCCTTGTAGATCTAACAAAAAATGGGAGTAAGAGTAATCAAAAAGGGCACTCAAAAATCCAATGTTGTGTTAGGGGGTCCCATTGGAAAGACATGCACCCATGCCTGAAGGTTGGCAGCTTCTCTGGATCCAGTATTCAAAAAAAAAGAAGAAAAAAAGAAGAAGGAAGTGCCACAAAACAAAAATCACTCCTCCCTTGAATAAAATGCCAAGTGATCGTACGCCTTGTTGTTATGGTACTCTCATAGTTGCTTATCATGAGATGAAATAATGTAATGTCATTGATTAGAGGAATGGACTTGGTCTTGATCTTGGAACGACGGGTTAATAACACCTTAATCATGCTTTACATGTAGGATTCACTATGCTTTGGGTCAGTTACCTCATGTCCCAATCTCTACGATCCCTTCTATACTTCATCTCATCTCACTGTTCATGTAATTATAGCGCGTGTCATGTGTAGCATAGAATCATTACCTCATTCTAGTGATACTTGCATGTGTGTGTGTTTTATGGAATCAGTGCGGATTACATTTAACCCTTCTAGTGCCCATGGACACTTTAAGTGTGGTTACACAAGGGCATTATAGGTTGGAACCTACTTTGGGGAGGACCACTTGTGTAATCTTTTGTAATCTTCGCTTATGACACAACACATACACAACATTTCTTACCCTTAGCATATTGTCAACAATTTTCTTTCCCTTATTACCATCACATAGCCTTTTCTCTACCATCCTTATTGATAAATTCCACAGCATCATAATTTTCGTGCTTTTAGAACTAGTTGAATTACCCTGGAACCCTTTACCAATCATCCAGATGTCCTTAGCCTACATCATTTAATTTCAAAGAAATATTAAAAATTCGGTACATTCTCTAAGTGCCCTAACTTCAATGAAAATATATATACGTGAACCCCCTGNCCCCCCACAACACTTACCATCATTTTCCACTATTCACGCGAGGGACGTTTTTCAAATTTTTCTCTATGACTTGTGATTGTTAGACCCTTGTTTTTATACCTATATCTCGCTCATTGGTACTATGATTTTAATTCTATTTGAACCTACTTGAACTCGGAGTGCTCAGCTTAGTCATGGGGGAGGGACATCTACCGAAAAGTGCCTAACTTTTTTGGAATTTATCATTGTCCAAAGGACATCATTTAGGGTAATTAACTATAACACTTAGAATAATTGTGCCTAAAAATCATTTAATGCCTAGGTACATCAGGAAACTAAAATTGAAAACCACCTAAGTAAAATGGACTCAACATTATAACCTTTCAGGGACATGTTCTTCCAATAATAAACATCACACAGAGATAAAATAAATTAATTAAGGCAAGCAGTAAGGTATAACTTAATTTTGGAAATAAGCTTACTAATGCTTGACCTTGTGTGATTGCAGATGGCCCCGAAACGTGGACAACAAGGAAGTCCTGCTCAAGGTGGGAGCAAACGACCCAAGAGAGGTGGAAGACAAGATCCTGCTGGACAACATGCAAAACAGGAGGAACAATCATTCAGTTTTCATCAAGAGGATCCTCCTACCATACAGTTCAGGTAGGCAGGAGGAGGAACTGCTATAGTGCATGAATAGAGAAAACATCTCACATTGCCCCAAGATTGTGTTCAGTCCATCCATGAAAAGTCCACATTCGCTACAGTGATTGTGGAATTGAAATTTGAATCTTTTGCAGAGTTCGCTCCTGAGGCTATTAGGGATCACCTCAAGGGATCTCCCTTATGGCCTACCCTCTTTGAAAGTGGTGCCTAGTACTTATGGGCACATGCTAATTTTGGCACAATAAAGAAGAAGGCACCACAGTTAACATTTGTGGTGTGACTATTAATTTCTCTGTTCAAGCCGTTTTAGAAATATTAAACCTTTCGAATACAGGGCGAAAGGTTGCTCAAAACCAGCTGGACACTTTTAGAATCGAGCAACTTAATAAAATGTTGATAGAGAATAAAAAGGTGACAGCAAAAAAAGAGAAGGTTGACTAGGATGCCTCTATGGCACAAGTGTAAATTTATGCGCATCTTAAGGCACTCAAGGCCTTACAAGAAGAAAATAAGCAGCTTGTTGTAGACAACCTTCGATTGATCATTTTGGAAAAGAAGAAGAATGTTCTTGAGGAACACTTCCATCAATTTTGAGAACAATTCATCCGGGTCAACCAAGATGTAAGCCATTTAGCCAGAGAGAATCGAACCCTCTCGATGGAGGAGGTATGTACCATTCATCAAAAGTTAGGTATTGAGATAAGCGCATGGAAAAAGGAAGCTAAACGACATGAGAAGCTGAAGGAGCTCTTCTGCGATCAGGTGGGGATGTATAAAAAGATGTTGTAAAAGGAGATCCATATGGCCAAGGCCCAGATCATTACTATCAGTGCTCAACACACTAACTGGTAGGCCATATTGGACACATATGCCTTCACCCACCAAGCAGAAGTTAAGAGCTGGGACCTACAGATTCAAGATTTGACAGAATACATGGAGTTGGCAAACCTGAGATATGCCAACCTTGGCATGTTAATAGCAGGACGTCTGAGGAGAGAGCTCAAGTAGCAGTTAGCAACCACCCACATCAAATACGAAGTAGAATTTGTAGAGCGCAAGAAGTTGGTGGAGAAACTAGAAGTTGTAAATTTTGAACTTGAGGTGGTAAAAGCTAGCTACCAATGATAGAAAGGTATCACAATAGACTTGGCTTGATGGCTAGCAGATTTTCAAGAGTACAAGGATAAAGTTAGGGCCTATGAGGAGGAACGACGGGTGTTCGCGGCTTGGTATGTCAAGGCCAACCAAATGTTTCCACAACTACCCTGTCTGTGGGAAGTGCCTTCTCTGTCAAATGTTGGAACATTAGCATGGATGGCACAAGACCCTCGGACCGAAGAGGAGAAGCTCTAGGCCATACTTCAACAACATCAAGCCTCAAAACCTGGAGCACAAGACAAAGGGAAGGCACCAATGGAGGTGCCACCGCCACCTAAAACTACATGAGTTCCATCCATTTTTGTAGCCGTAGAACATTTGTGTTGTGTCTTTATTTTGTTTTCATTTCACACTGCGACATAATCCCATTTCTTCCCATCCAATAATACCATACCTATCCACTATGTAATAACTATAACTCGAGGACGAGTTTTCATTCAGTCGTGGGGGTATGATGAGTTGCATTTTGAACGACCGCGGTATCGAGGCCCGTCGCCAGTTCTATAAATAAGAGGCATCTCTCTCTTGTTTCGAAATCTAGTTTTTAGTCCCTTAGCAAAACTCTAGAATTTTTATCCCTCTAGAGATAGAATATTTTCCAGTGTATGCCCGCAATGTGATGATTGTAATTGTACGACATCATTTATTCGAGTGTGACGTACTTGGACATGCACATGACTAGAAATAAAGGTCAACATTACTTCATCATTGCAACATTCACTTAGATTAATTATTTATTTAATTATTATTTAATGCTTTCCTAGTTAATCTCTTCTCACTCTTAAACTCATGTTAAACGTGAAATGAGTACAACTTGATTACGAGCATTTAAGTGTGACTACTTGGTAACCCAGTAGTGTACCTAGGATCTACGCTTGGTAATCCTAGTGGTAGTTATTCACATAGTTCAAGATGTGTATGGATAATCAAGGAATGGATGCTCATTGCACTTAGGCTAGTTAGATTCTCTTACCCTTTCTCTCCTAGCTTAGTTAATATTACTTTCCTTTGCCTTTAGAAGTAGCATTAAATTAGAAAACACATCATACACCTCACTCTAGACTAAACCATACGTGACAAAGATAGTGAACTACGACCTAAGGCTAATTGTCTAGATGCCACAACTAGTCTGTCAGCAGAGTTCAACTGGATCGTGTGTGTAACGCTCGTATTCATATGGTTGAGTGTAGGGGTATCTTGCCACTCATCATGAGTGCACAATTGGATGCAACTGATGGGGAATGCAAAAGATTTGATTGCATAAATGTCTAAGGATAAGAAACTTAACTAATCAAACCAAGGAAACTACAAGCGGGTCCTCCCCATATTAGGCTCATGCCCTTTTTACCCTTGCATATCCTCAAACTAAGGAGTCCATGGGCATTGCAGTTGATTAATGGCTATGGAAAGTTAAGGACCTAATCCCAAAAGAATCTACCTAGGAATTTTAACACATCAAACTAAGACATTGAACAAGACATGGATAACTAGTAGTGAGGTGGATTACGGAAAGCATTGGTGGATGAGAGAGAGAAAATGAAGTTCTAGATCATGGTCATAAGAAGTCCCTTGTGGATTTTGTGGTTAAATGACTCAATAAAGTCCATCCTTAGTCCAGATCAAAACCAACCTCTTCTAGTGACTTCACATCAATACTCTAAGATGACACCATCTTCTTGAGACAAAATAATGCTACCACAGATCAATCACCATTCCTTATTAAGAAGAAAAGGAAAGTAGGAAGTGAGAAAGGACCTTAGTTAGAGGGGACCTTCAGGCATGGGTAACATGTCTTTGTAGTCCCATAACTAGTGCTTGTAGCCTGTTATTGAGTCTAAGAGATGTGCTTTAAATTCCCATTATTGTTTTTTTTTTGGATTTTATGTTTTTATGGATTTTTGGATGGGAACCACACCATGCAAAGACTTGAACTTTCTATTATTGGTCATTTTAGTAGGATCTACTTGGATAGTATGGTTGTTGCTAATGGAATTTCCTAGGATTGCCTTTAGTAGGATAAAGTAGCCTTCTGGGTGCTTGCCTTCTAGCTAGTCTAGGATTTAGAGCATACATCCCAAACTTTTGTAAGTGTGAAAAAATAGGGAAACATCCCTTAGGATGTTCATATTAGTAGATTTCACACCCACCATCATCATTTGTTTTAAACTCCAAAACATCCTCTACTACAACAACCTTTCCTTTACCTCCTTAGTGGGCATGCTCAGCTTCCTTCCTTCTCCTATGATCATGATCAATACTTTGCTCTTTTGATTCCTCTTCTATTTTTAGAGTAGTTTGAAAATTTTGATCTAAAGGGTCCCACATTTTTTCCACCTTAGCTGAAATTTTAGAAATAAATGTTTGAATTGGCAAGGTCTTTCGCTGTATCACCTCATCAAGTGGTGCCTCCTCCTCATTGTCATAGAACCAAACCTTCCTTTTTTTGATGGAAGGGTCCCAATTGTACTCCTCTACACTCTCCCATTTCCTCAACTATCCTTCTTCTTTACCAACCTACTCTATTAGCATTTGGATTTGTTAAGCTCTTAATTCTGATAGTCTCCCTTGGGCATAGACCCTAAGAGTTCTTCTCATTTCTTATTAGAGCCCATCTATAATATGGTGGAGCCTCTCCCTCTAAGAATAACTATGGCCAAGACATCAGTGCAAAAGAGAATAATAACTACCCATGGTTGTGTCCAAGGGTTCATGTATTCCTTGTTTCCAACCTTTGATCTACCTTCTTAGGTTGGACACTTGGGAGTACATTTGATACTTTTCATTAAATAGTTTAAGCATTGTACCCCATCTATGGATTGATTCTAACTCCAAGTGATAGTACTAACTTTTAGCTTCTTTGATAAGTGTCCTTGGAAACAAATTTAGTTTTTACCATTCATTTTCCATGTTCTATAATGCACAAGCATCATGAAAGGCTTGAAGATGGTTCTATAGATTTGAGTTGTACCCCTTTTCAAACTTGGGGATATTTTTCATATCCACCTACTTTATTCTACTATCTTGTACATGCCTTATTGGAATTCTCATTGCCTCTACGATATTTAACATGTTTTGAGTTACAAGCAAAGGCTCATCATAATCATGGCCTCAGTGATGGCTATGATGCCTATGATGTCCTTTGTTGTCCCTTCTTTCATGATGGTAGGCCTCCCTTGGTTACCCACACCCTTAATCTTGACTAGCCCAATAGGCCCTTTGATCATCTTGATCCCGTTAGTCACCTCCATCATAGTCAGATCCTCTATGGTTTTAGTCAAAGTCAAAGGAGAAAGAAGAAGATGTTGAAGGTGAAGAGGAAAGAGGAATTACACCACCATGGTTCTTTCCATCCTCTCTTCTATGGCCATGGCCAAGATAATCATTATGATGCTTTTCCTCATCCCTACCATGACTCCCACCTTTGGATCTCTCATGATCATGAGACTCATTTCTGCTTGAACTCAGATTATTGATAGTAGACTACAAGTTCTAGTTTAGGTCCCCTTCACTAAAACCAAGGGAAGGAGAGTTATTAAATTGAGAACCCCTAGAGAAGGGATCCTCACTATCTTTTTGGCCCATCAGGTATAAGGGGTTATTGAATTGTTTCCCCTTTGAAGCTTCATAGCACATCTCTTGTTGCTGATCTTTCTTACATTATGCTTTAGTGGGATGGTATTCCTAATAGTCATGGTCCTTCATAACATATTTAGCATTGAGCCCTTGGATGCCCAACCTTATGAGAGTTTGGAGTAGCATCATAAGAACTGATTGATTAAGTAGCAACATAATGTTGCCCTCAATGTCCCTCCACTACAATTGTTCATCCTGATATAGGATGAAGGTGAAGTTTGGCACATACTCATTGGGATGACTATATACCACTTTACATTGCTGGGCTACTAGTGGATTTGTCCTTTCATGCCCTTGGTGAATGGACGTATGCTTGAATGGTGGTAGAGAGTTAGCCTCATGAGAAGAAGGCATCTTATCTTAGAAGAAAATAATAGTATGCTTTTAATATTATTGTTACTATTAAAATCATTGCAAATTTAAGGTTTGATCCAATGATGTTAAATAATTTTTACTAATTCCTAGATAGTGCATGTAGCTAACTAAAATCCTTAGCAATAGTGCCAATGATAAGTGGCTAGTATACCCTATGCCCAACCAGATGAATTACTAATGTTCACTCAGCAATTTGGTTGAATTTTAAAGACTTTAGGTTTCTAAGTACACTAGTTTTGGGAAGTGAATCTAACAATCTCAATTGTTGTCTTCCCAATTCCACTTATGAAGTGCAAGTATATGGTTAAGTGTAACCAAGGTACATGATTTTTATTATTTTATATTTTATTTTTTAATTACCTAAGAATAAGAATAATGAATTAAATTGCTTAACTCATATAATAACTAGCTATTACTTAACTAATCTTAGCATAAGAATTCATTCCCACTTTCTGTACACATCCTAAACATATATAACACTATTGGGTTACTAGGTGTTAAGCACTATTGGGGATTACCAAGCATCAAATGTATGCTCAAAGTTGTCGTACTTATGTTCAGTATTTAATAGATATTAATTAATTACTTAAAACATTAAAGGAAATTCCATGAAGATTAAGTGCATAAAGAAAACATTAATATAGTCCAAGTGCTGCAAGGTTTGATCAAGAAAGCTCATCTTTATTTCCCTTCACACTAAGGTAATTAGGTACATCATTGCTTGGATAAATATTCATACACTCTTTTGACTTCTACTATGGGCACTCAAAATATATTCTAACTTTTAAATGGAAAAACTACAAGTGCTTCGCTACAACTATGAAAAGATTACCATAAATGTAGTAGGTAAGCACACATTTATAGGCAAATACAAGGTGCCCCATCAATGGGTACATGTCAATGGATCAAATCTTGCATTGATGAGGTCACATTGATGAGATCTCATTGATGGGATCACATTGACAACATTCTATCAATGTAGCTCAACAAACATGACTCATCACAAGTAATGACGGTTAGCAAGTAGATCTAAAGACAATATATAAATGTATTGTTAAATCATGTGTGGCTACATTTTAAGGTCATTTTATTATTATACTGTGTTAATGATTTGGTTGAATTTTATTTTAAACTAGCCTATGTATAGTTTAGCTATATTAAAGTCCTCTCCTACAAATTTGTATTCCAAAATTTGATGATATAATAGTTGTATAATTTCTTGGTGTAGTGAGATATACTTTGATAGCTTAAATATTATATTCAAATTGACCAATTGTAGGCTAGAGGATAGGTCTTATTTCCAAGAAAAGTGCAATAAAGTTTTGTTGGCTTTATTGTGGACTAGATCTCATCAACCTATGTAAGCCTCTATAGGTGCTTTTATCATGTTTGCTATTGTTTGCTACATTCATTACTTCATCTAAAATATCCTATGTACTACAATAGATGGAGTAAAGCTTTCCAAGTATGGCAATATGAGAACTCTCTTAATTAAATTAGTGCAAAAATTTAAACTTCACAAAACCATCGTCAACAATCTCAAAATCCATTTTAACCAACTAAGAATGAACCTTATCATTTTTTAAAATAACTCAAAAGGATTTTGTTATTTATCAAATTTAAATATGAAATAGAACCAAGAATTTGCTTCATGCAATCTTAGAGATCAACCAAAAACCTAATAATATATATTGGAAGGACAGTAAATCAAACCAAAGCATACATGCTGTAAAATAAGATGATGAAATATCCATAGCTAGATTCTAAACATAATATTGTCTTATCATGGAAAAACAAGTTTTTGGACACTATTTTTTATTTGTTTATGTATGCTTCTTGTTTCAGTAAAATTTAAGCTTATTTCAAGGGAAGAATACTTTCAACTTTCATGTGCTTGTAGGTATCCAAACAATTTTTTTTTAAAATTTTTTGAAGAGCTAAAACTAATACAAAAATGGAGAAAGCCTACCAACATTTCCTATTATGGAAGGATAAGCATAGGATGTACTATGAAATTATAGTTATGTTGCCACTCTATACCTAAAACCTGCAATATACATATTGAAATAATAAAATTTAAATCTAGAGAAAATCACTAGATTTACATCACTTTTTCAACAAATTCTTGTTTAAATCTAAGTAAACAGGTCTAGTACCTAATTTCTTTTAACAAGCAAGTGGATGCTTACCCTAAGTTAATGGATCCATTTTGATACATTCCTATAAAGACTTTTAATGTAATAATGTTGTCCATGACATGTTGTTTAACATCCCAAGAGTCCCTCAAAGTAGATTTAGAATTAGGATGGAACCAAAGAGGAATATGCCTAAGCTATCATCAAACTTGAAACACATGCTAACAAACATTTCATTAGTTTTAGCAAGTGACCTAAGTAGTGTTTCAATAAGTCAAATGCATGACACTATTAAAAGCTAGATAGCAATCCCTTGCTATACTCACATGGACACCATGGGGACTACTAGTTAAACCCTCTAGATTCATCACCATGTGCTAGTAGTTGGTGTCACTCTCTCTAACAAGTGCATGTAACATCCCATAGCATGTCCCATGAAACATTTGGTTCACATCCCAATGTAGAGTTGAACTACGCAACCCTCTTAGGAAAGGTCCTACCAAGTGAGATAATGAGGAAGGTCATAGTCTCTTATTACTAATGCATGGAACTAACATGCCAATATGGTTTTGAAGACACAAAAAGCAAAGGAATCCTTGAGCCCTTATAGCGCCAAACAATGGGGGAGGTAGTAGGCCACCATTAACCCTGCTACCTCTCTCATAGTCCTCCCCCACTTAAAATGGGTGATGAACTCGGAGCATAGCCTGGGTAACACATGAGGAAGCTACACCAAAATTTAAGAAGGATTTCATCAATTTCAGGGAAGTAAGCTCATGCTATTTAGAGTTTGATCTAAAATGACCTTAAGCTCAAAAGTTCCAATTGCTAGTGTTTAAGACCTTAAAGGCTATTGTTGAATTCAACTGTCTTCCAAAGGTCTAGACTCTGCATAGCATCTGAAATCCAAGTCAAGAATGGTACCATTCAAGACCTAGTATGTACACCCTTCCACACCCTACCTAACATGTAGGACTATACAAGGGCTTCTAGTGGCCTATCATAGCGACATGATAGAACACACCAACCTAAGGGATTTATGAGTTCAAGACATCCCTTGACTCGATTATACCCAAAGGTCTATGGGTCTCAAGATCAACATAGTCTCCCATCCTATGTGAAACTTAAGCCCCATCACCTATAGAGTTCTTCAAAAAACTTCAGGCATCCTCCTGCTTGAGGTGGACTCACTTTTAATATCATCTTAAGGTCCTAAGAGTCACCACATTCTACACATGTTCTAGATTTTTTGGTTCTCATCTGTTTGAAAATATTTTTTCTTTGAGAAGGATTCTCTATCCATCATTGGAGAAGCCATATTAGGAGATCAATTGCTTGCTCTTAATAGGAGTCCTAGATTAAGTGTTCCTAGGACCTTAAACACTCCAGTGGTTCCCAAATATCATCTAAGTTTGGATAGTGTTTCTAGTGGACAAGGAGCTCCACTTTTATTTTAGGACCATGCCTAGTGATACAAAAGTTTCGAATGTAGTCAACTCTCATTCCTTGTATAAATTATATACAAGGTCATTCTTGGATCGAGAGGCTTCTTTTAGGACACAAGAACCCATCAGGCAATGGATTTAGCATGCTAACATGAAAGACTAGGTGGACTCTGTCCATATTAATAGGTAGCTAAGGATTATAAGTCATAGGATTAATTTTATCAATGATCTTGAAGGGATCATCATACTACCTCCTTAGGTTGGATGTAGTTCCCTATTTCAGCTTGAACTAACGAGGGTCCAATTTTAAGAGAACCAATCTCCCACTTTGAATTCATGATGCTAACATTTTTGGTCTATGTACTTTTTCATATGTTGCATTGCACTCTGTAGACAATCCCTTGTAGTTTCAACATTTTTGAACCATACCTTCAAGAACTCATCCATTGAGGGATGTCGTCCCTACAAAGATGAGGAAACCATATGTGAAGTAATGGGCTACCTACCCATTACTAGTTCTGCAAGACAAAGTCCTATAGCTAAAGACTTCTAGATGTTGTAACTTAGCTGGAAAATTCCTAATAGAATAGGGTAGTTCTTCTGATCACTATGGATATAGTATTAGAGATATTCCTCAAGTACCCCATTCATGTGCTTAGTTTGTTTGTCTATTTGTAGATGAAAAATTGTCGATAATTTGAGGGTGGTTCCCAGCATGGTAAATAAGGCCTACTAGAAGGCACATGTAAATATAGGATTACAATTTGATACTATGCTCATAGGTAGCTCAAAATATCAAACCATCCTATCAAAGTAATATGTTGTGGTGTCCTCATTTGAACATTGGGATGGGCAGGGAATAAATATGGTGAACTTGGAAAATTTGTCCACCATTATAATGGTGCTACTTAGGCCTTGTATATTTGGTAGGCCTGTGATAAAATCCATGGTCACCATAGTCCATGGGAATGGTGGGATTTCTAGAGGATGTAGAAATCCACAAGGACACTTCATTGAACCTTTGTCCTATTGATACACCAAACACTTCTAAACATAGGCATTCACATCTCAATACATTTTCAGCCAAAAGAAGGTTCTCTTAATCAATACCAATGTCGTTTGTTGATCAAGCTGCCATCATTATGTGTTATGGCACTCTTGAATAATCTCTTTACAGATGCCATTCCAATCTAAAACACAAATTTGGTTGTCCCAAAACCACATCAGTCCATTTTTCATTTTGAAATATCGTGCTCCCCCTATTTCTATAGATTTCATGAGGTCAATGACCTAAGGATCCCTTTTTAAAAAATATTGAATTTGAGCTAACAACACTTCATCATACTAGACATGTGATGTTTGTGGTCTAGTGATAGAGAAGAGATGGGAGGCAGGTTGAGAATGATGACTCAATGCATCTGCTACCATGTTCTCCTTTATGGGGTGGTAGGCTAGCTATAAATCAAATTTAGAAAGCATGATCAACCATCATGCTTATTTGGGTCTTAACTTAGTTTGATTTAGCAGATAATTAGTGGCCAAATTATCAATCTTTACATGGACATGACTTCCAAGCAAGTAATGCCTCCATGATCTTAAGTAATGGACAATGGAAAATGTTTTTTTTTCATGGATGGATCATCTCTTCTCTACTTGATTCAACTTCTAAGACTCATAGGCAATAGGGTGACCCTCTTATAGTAACATGCAACCAATATCATCCTTGCTAAGTGACCTCAAAAGGTTTTGAGACATCTAGTAAGTCCAATACAAGATGAGAGGCTAAGGCCTCTTTGATTTTGTTGAAGGCTTATTGATAGTTTGAATTCCATTACCATGGAACCTCTTTCTTTTGTACATTTGTAAAGGGAGTAACAACACCTAAGAAATTTTTGAGAAATCTATGATAGAATTTGGCTAACCTCATAAACTATTGAACCTCATGGACATTAGTAGGAGCAAGTCATTGGTGTACAACCTCTACCTTTTTAGGATTTGGCTTAATCTACCTATGTCCCATAATGTGTCCTAGAAATTTTAGCTCTATATAGTAGAATTCACACTTTTTTTCTTAATGTACAACTAATTTGCCTATAATTTCTCAAGGACTAGTTGCAGGTGGAGAGCATGTTCCTCCATAGTCTAGTTGTATATCAAAATATTGTCAAGATAGACAACTATAAATTTATCTAGAAATGGTCAAAATATTTCATTCATTAGGGTACAAAAAATAGTTAGTGCATTGCATAGCGTAAACGACATCACTATCGATTCATATGACCCATATCTCGTTACACATGTAATTTTCTCCTTGTTACCCTTTACAATGTAGACCTAATAATACCCTTGGAAAAGCTCTAGCTATATATAATATCGTGCTCCTACCAAATGATTGAACAAGTCAAAGATACGTGGCACTGGATACTTATTATTAATGGTATGCTTATTCAATGGCTTGTAGTCACAATAGAGATGCAATCTTCCATCCTTCTTGGTAACAAACAATACTGGTGCATCATAAGGGGATTTTGAGGGATGAATGTATAGCCTTTTGAGATTAGGCTCTTGAGTTGTTTCTTTAACTCTTCTAATTTTGGTCTTGTTAATGGATATGATCTTTAAATAGGTGGGTTAGTACTTGGCAGTAATTCAATTTTATGGTCTATGGTCCTTCGAGGTGGTAGACTTCCAGGTAACTCTTGTGTCATCACATCTCAGAAATGGTCTAACACTTGAGCTATCCATGGGTCAAGGAATGTTTGAGGGCCACTTCCCTCAAAGGGATCACTAGTTTGCATTGTCAGAAGAAATTTTTGTGTGGGATTCCTAACTAGACATTTCATCACCATAGGAGAAACAATTTGGGGGCTAGACCCCTCATCCTTTCTAATCTAAGCACCATGAGTCGAAATTAGGCAAGGTGAGCTCTCATGAGAAATAAAAATCAGATCTAAATGTGGAGTAGTGAAAACTTTGGCCTTGCACAAGAATTCCTACCCCAAAATAACATCAAAGGAATCCATATCCAAAATTGAAAATCAAGGGCTTCCTATCATGAGCCCACTTGAACTAGGATACTTTAGCAAATACTGATACATTGAAGAAGTTTAAACTTTACAAATTTGCAAGAAGCTTGAACTGGTTCCATTTCTAGTTGTAAGTCCCTTACCATTAATGCTACCATATAATTGTTGCTAGCACCATTATCAATTAGGGCACTTATCTATCTTTAGCTCACAATGATTAGGGCTAATTGAAGTTGATGTAAATTATTAGGATTGGCATTTTTGGAGCTTTTAGCTCTTGTTTCTACGTAACCATATTAAACAACTCCACCATAATAACTAATCTTTGCTATTCCACTAAGGTGCTTCCATTTTTTATCTAAAGGCATGGATCTAGATGGTACTTAAGGATCATCAACTGCTACCTTGGAGCTTGTCCCTTTCTAGGCTCAACCCTTCCAAAGCTTAAAGGACAATTTCTCACTATGTGATTACCATGGTACATGAAGCATTGAATTGGCCCCTTAAAAAATCCTCTCAAAAATTATTTCTTATTAACACTAGGTTGCTATTTTCTTCTTGTATCTTTATGTTTTTGCTAGAATCCTTGGTTTCCTAGAGGACCTCTTGTAGGATGACTACCTTGTTGAATTGATTTAAAGGTGTTTCCACCTTTGGCATAACTTGTGTTTGTTTTCTGAGAGTGGGAGGGCATGCCCTGCTTTCCCTTTTCTAAAAGGTACTAGTAGCAATAATAGCCTCAGTGAACATGTCAATACCTTGTTTTTGCAATTCCACCTGTGCCCAAGGTTGCAACCCATTTACAAATTTGAAGAAATGATCCCAATCTCCCATATCAAGAATTAGTACCATAAGCTCTTGGAAAGTATTGATATAATCTTCAAGCTTGCCCAAATGTTTCAAGAACTCAAGCTTGGTTCTTGCTATCCACTCAAATTTTCCTAGGTAGAACTATTTAATTAAAGCTACCTTGAATCTATCCTAGGTGTCTACAACTTCAGTTGTAGTACCCCTCTCTTAGGCATGAAGAAGGCTGAGCCACCATTGCTTAGCATTTCTAGTAAGGTACTAAGATGTAGTGGTAACCTTCTAGGCTATAGGAACATCCCTAGTAGACATATACATCTCCAAATCAAGGAGAAAGGCATCATTTTTTGCATCACTTCTCTTGCCATCATAAGAACTTGGTTCTCTCGCTTTGATTTGAGCCACAACTATAGGCTCTTCTGCTAAGAATCCTACTAGGGAGGACTTCAAGGTAGCATTTTTAATTTTCAAGTTAGACAGCTCTTGATTCACTCCAACCAAGGTGTCCTCCATAACCTTCACTCAAATAATTAGATCATTAACTAGTGGTGCTATGATCTATGCCTCCTAAAAGGATTTGAAGAGGTCCTTATAGAGGGTTAACATATGATCCAAATGGCCTTCAAGGATTGAGACTTTGGCCTCTACCAATTTCACCCAATCCTTAGAGTAGATATCCATCTTGTTTTGTAGCAAGTCCATTTCTTTAAGAACATAATGGATTGCATCTACACTCTCCAGCCTAGGGTAGGCTAAGGCCTCATCCATGACTTTAATGTAATCCCATAGGGTCTAGAACCTAGTCTAATCTTGGCCAAATTTTGCCTCAACCTTGGGGTTGGCCTAATCCTCAGCCATCCCACTAGGTCCACTAGGGTTCATCTTAGTAAATAGGAGAACCATTTCACAAGGTCACAAGGCCACCCACATAGTAGGAGTGGCTAGTAGAATTTGCAAATGGAAACCTCACAAACCACAAACCCTCTCTCCTTATTTATCAAGAAAATTTCAAACAAAAGAATGTGAGGCTTTGATACCATCTATAGTAACATTGTTCTTAACATGTTTTCTAGTGTCCCAAGAGTAACTCAAAGAAAATTCAGAATTGGGATGGAACTCAAGAGGAATACACCTCAACTGTCATCAAACCTTAAACACATGCCAACAAACATTCTATTAGTGTTAGCAAGTGACCTGAGCAATGTTTCAATAACTCAAATGTGTGACACTATTAAAAGCTAGATAGAAATACCTTTCTCCACTCACGTAGACACCACAAGGACTACTAGATAAACCCTCAAAATTCATCACTATGCGTTGATAGTTGGTGTCATGATCTCTAGTGAGTGCACACGTCCCATGATACACTTGGTTCACTCTCCAACACAAAGTTGAACTACACAACACTCTGAGGCAAGGTCCTACCAAGTGGGGTAATGAGGAAGGTTGTAGCCTCCTCTTACTAATNAATCCATTATGTTCTTAAAGAAATGGACTTGCTACAAAACAAGATGGATATCTACTCTAAGGATTGGGTGAAATTGGTAGAGGCCAAAGTCTCAATCCTTGAAGGCCATTTGGATCATATGTTAACCCTCTATAAGGACCTCTTCAAATCCTTTTAGGAGGCATAGATCATAGCACCACTAGTTAATGATCTAATTATTTGAGTGAAGGTTATGGAGGACACCTTGGTTGGAGTGAATCAAGAGCTGTCTAACTTGAAAATTAAAAATGCTACCTTGAAGTCCTCCCTAGTAGGATTCTTA
>MNCI01020364.1:6124-21109 GCA_015680685.1 Gnetum montanum | reverse complement strand
CTGGTGGAAGACAAAAAACATCCTGTAGTGCTTTCATCTTCTCCTATTTAGTTTGAGGATCATACACAATTCATAAGGCATTACTAATGTGAGCTAGTATGCGAACATCCCATGGATAGGGCATGGTCAAGAATAGCTCCTTGATGTTCATGAACAAAGTAGTGAATTGTTTGTGTTCAATGTCAAATGCTCTGACAAGATTTTATAGCTCTTGGTAATCTTTCATCCTCTTGGCTAGTTTCTCAATCATTGATTGTTGATTTGTGCAATGGGCTTTGAGAACTTCAAGCTTGACATTAGCTATTTCTAGCTTTTCCTTCATGTCCTTGTGGTGCTTGAACTCTACCTCATATAGGAGCTAAGAGATGGCCACTTATTTCTCTAGTTTTGACCTTGGCCTTTCGACAGTTAGCATTGTCAAGTTCACATACTAGACATTGGCTAACTTCATATATTCTATCATCTCCTCAATTTGCAACTTCTTTGAGTAGATTTTATCTCTGTTTTGTGTGTTGAATCCATCAAAGATAGATTGCCACACATCACCTTCTTGTTGGAGTTGCTGGAGGGTGTTGTTCATCTTTGCCTTAGCTACTTGGATTTCTTTTTCATTGAATTTCTTGAGAAGCCCAACTTGGTCCCTGTAGTGATTTTTCACTCATTTGAACTTCAAGTCCTTATTCTTCTAGACAGCTATCTCAATGGTTGATTTTTAATGAAGTTCATGGACTTCATCGAGATATTTTAATTTTTAGCAACCAACCACCTCAAGTCCATGGTTACCTTGGCAAGCTACTCTTACTACTTTCATAAAAGTTCTACCATTTGATCTTTTTTGACCTCAACATTCTACAAGTGATAATTCTCTTTGGTCAAAACCAAGTTCTTCTTGTGGACCTATGACAAGTCCTTTTTGATGTTGTTGGTTATGGCCTCTGCTAAGGATTGGTCAAAGACTACCATCTCCTTTACATTTTTAGCCTTTTGAAGTCTGTGTTGAAAATGTAAGAAAGCTTCATCACCTGTTACTACTTGGATAAGATGGTGGATCAGCTAGCTGGGCTCTCAACTTCATAACCTCATAAAGCAATCATCAATTTTCAAATATGGCTACCTTAAATTGGGCATTGGCAATGATGAGCTTGCCCCTGGCTTCCAACAACACTGAAAAGATCGTAGTAATGTTATCTGGGAAATCAAAGACCTCTAGAAGAAGTTTCCAAATTCCTACTAGTTAGTCCAAAACCTCCTCATCTTGGGCTATGCTAAGCCTCCCATTAGCTACTCCTATGAATGTTTGTATGTCCCTAAGTATAGCAATATCTGGCATAATGGCCGTAGGAGTATTCAATGCTTCCACCACACAGTCAACCACCACCTTTGTCATTGTGTCCTACCTTTAGTGCTACATCACTAATATAGTTGTCCCTTCATCCTCCTTTAGGTGCATTGAGAAAGTGGTAGTGTTCCTAGAGATCTTTGGGAATTACTGTTGTCCTGGGAGGGACACCATCACTTCCTGGGCACTCAAATTTAACCTTGTGATGCTTGTATCCTTTGGGGAGTAAACAATGATATAGTCTCCTCCAGCTAGCTGATAGTACATGTAACTTAGTTGAGATGGTTCAACATGGGCTAGTAGACTGATGGATCATCACCACTCAGTCCTACTTGCTATTGCTACAGGAGTTACTCATGGAGCTTGTGCATGTGCTCAATGGCAGCATGAGCCTTTGGTGCTATTTCCTAAGTGGTTGGTGATGGTGGTGGTTTCATCTTTGCTTACATCTTGGTAGGTGCCTTATCCTTCATCATCTCCTACTAAGAGGTAGCAAGATCATGATGAAGGGTATCATTGGCATAGCATGCTATGCCTCCCCTTTTGCACAATTTTTTGATAAGGCATGGAAAAGGATGCATCTTCCTCCCATGCTCACTCTCTTTAAATCTCTTCTTGATCTCTATGAAGATGAGTTGTGGAAGGTTGATGGAGAATTTACTACTTAGAGTGACACATGCACAAGTAAAGAAGCTAATGATTTTGCTTGGCCTCACTGTTGGATTGAGGTAATAGGATGCAATTTTGAAATAGCCCCTCTTTTCCTTGGTGAGTATAGCATACTCCTTATAGTCCACTCCATAGCATCATTGGATCCATTCTTTCTTCACTTCTGGGTCTTCTTGCATCAACATTTCCACCAATGTTTCCCTAGTATCTGATAACCTAAGGGCCTCTACAATGGTCTTCATAGAGTACAACACACTAATGCTCTTTATTTTCACTATGGCATTCACCTACATGTTGTTCTAGAAGAGGTACATTTATTCCATGTACCACTTCCCACTTGAAGTGAGCATAGGCCATATGGGAGAGGTCTGCAGTTGTGTTTTTATCTCTTCTACTTCCAAGTCCAAGAAAGAGCCAAAGTTTAGTTCTTGAAGAATTTCACTATGAACCTCCTTAAAGAAAATTTACCTTAGGTAAGCTTCACTCAAAGTGACTTCTAGGTTTGGTCCAAGTCCAGGCATCTTGTTTTGATGTGATTGCCTAGTCTTAGCTATAGGAATTTGTCAAACAAACTCCACCTTGGGCTTCTTCTAAAGAGGTCTCATTGCATGTGTTTCTACTACTTCCTCTTGAGGCAACTATAGCTACTAGTCACTTCGTTTGCTAAGTTGTTTATCCCTTAGTTGGGATGGTTCTCCTTCCTACGGTCATTTATCTTTTAGTTTGGGTGCCATCTGCAATCACAACATTGTCAAAGATTAGTGTTTTATGTGAAACTTAAACACTTGGATACCTTGTCTTTTTTGATCAATTACACCTCAGTTGAGTTGTGATTATGATGGATTAATTATTTTAGTATTAGTTTATTATAATTTTATTTGAATAGCTACCAGAGTTTTTATGTGAGGTTTAACTAAAGTGGATTAGTGATATTTAATATTATTTTATTACTTAAACCTTGTGGGAGTTAGAAAAGTTTCAAAAACATTTCTGTCAAAAACCTACGGTTCATGGCACCCAAGACATAAAGCTCACCTCCAGTAGTTGTAAAATCGAAGAACAGAGTGAATTGGATAAGAAGTTTGAAAGTTATGGGTTTAGAAAGCCTCTAGGCTCTAAAAATAACAAAAACTCCCTTGGCATGTCAGTGTAAATGGCAAAACATTGCTAAATCCCTGATGCTATTCATAGGAATTTTGTGTTGCATCAACGAGAATGCATTGATACAGTTGCAAGAAAACAATTTTTTACATTAAACACTATGTAAAAATAAGGAGTTTTTCAATGAAATTGGAGTCCAGAGGAAGCTAGAAAAGTTGCAAACAAGATGAAATGCTAGAAGAGGACTACAATATGCTCAAAAAAAGAAATTTGATTTGGAGATTATTGGTTAAGGAGTGCAAAGCTAAATGTAATTGATGTGTAATTCATAAGGTTTGAAAGAAAAAATATGTTCACGACCATTTGGGACCACCAACACTAAACCTCTAGTCTCATGACATGGGATCATGTGAATGAAGGTGTTCCTTGAAACAAGGTTTATGTGCTTGCTGGTCTTTTGGTAACACCAAGGCCCATATACCTCCAAATAAACTTAGTGGTTATGAAACAAACTAAACGTGAGTATGTGTTTGTTGTTGTAAATGTTGAAATGCTTAGGTTTGTATGTGAAATTATGACTTGCTATCATCAAAAAATTCAACTAGCTTTGTCAAATACTATGAGTTATTAAAGATTCCTATTTTGTCAAATTATTTAGCCTATATAGTCCTTATAGTACACTACTTGAAACAAAAAAAAATTCACAAAAATGCTTGAGCACAATTTTGCTAATCTATTCCTAATTTTCCTCAAAGAGAAAGTTCCACAAGAAAACTAGAAATAAAGTGAGATTCAATGGATTTAGAAAAAGAAAAAAAATGTAGATTTGTGTGAAATCTCAAACATTTAAGTGAGGTAAATTGAAATGAGAAAACACTTCATTTAAAAAGCTATTTCAATTCAATCAAAATATTACAAATTGTCCAAACCCTCTAAACTCATTAGGTAATTTCATAAAATACACTCTTATTTAACTACCAAAATGTTTTGGAAATAGCAAAATACAAGCTTCTATTTGACTAGTTAACATTGATCAAGAATTGCAAAAAAATAAAATTTCCATAAAAAGTTGACAATTACAAGATTGAAGTATTAAGGCAACAAACTTAAAAAAATGAAGCTATTTCATTCATCTCAAAGTATCAAATAATTTTTGGATTTCCTAGACCCAAACAAGCAATTTCTATAAGACATTACTATTAAATTTCTCAAGATGCTTTTCTAAGATAACACAAGCTCTAATATGGCAAGCCTAATAGAAGTCTAATATTGCACAAAATAGAGCTATAAATACAACCAAGAAAATTCAAAAATTAAATGCCAAGCATGATACTATCTAAACTATTAGCTAAGAAACTAAAACAAAATGGGAAGAAAAGAACTCACAGGATTAAAACAAAGTAGCTGAATTGATGCCTTTAGCAAGCCATGCTTTATAATCTTCAATATTCTTCTAAGTATCTTTTTCCCCCAAAATTCTTCCTTAATTCTACCTTTGAAGCCCCTTTTCTAGTGGCCTTAGGGTAGTTATAATAATCATGAGAAGTTAAGGAGTGTTACAAATATCGCGGGGATTAATTTATAACCATCCCAAGAAGTTATAACTTTCATAAGAAGTTATGAGAAATTTAATCCATAGTTGGCAAGTGTCCTACTCAATAACTAACTTATAATTTTACTTTTCTTAATATTCTTGAGGATTTATCCTTAATATGAGCTCATCATTTTTGGCACATGATAGGTCTTCCTAAATAGCAAACATAGTTTATGCTCAACATGATCAAGCAAGATGGTGAAACAAGCTTTTTAAACAGAGATAACTCTAATTCTAGGTACCTTCTTCAATTCTAGGTCACCCAAATAAAAATGTAAAATAGCCAATTTATGGTTGTTTATATATGAAGTAGGAAAATGTTTCCTTCAATATTAACTACAGTTCCCAAATTTTATTATTATATTTCATTCTTCTATTTATCATGGTTTTATTCTATGATTATTTTTGGTCATATTATAACAATTCAATATCAAAACCTTTGTGCAAATGTATGAATTAATAAACCATAATAACATAGAAAAAATCATGGATGTTGGTAAAAATGTAAACCACAGTAATAAATGTGGCCATCAAACTACTAACAAGAAGCCACAATGTGTTTGCAACATACTCCATTGATGGCGTGTGCCTTTGCAAGGAAACAACCACTTATCTGCAACTCCATCTCTACCTCCATTATCAGTGTGGTGGTGCTTCATTTCTAACTAAATTTTCCAACTCCACTCTACAACATGAGGAAATGGAAAAAATGACACTGAATTTATCACCAATGTGAGAACTATTGTCGAGAAGTGATCAGCCCTCACGCCTCTACACACTTCTACCATTATTTTTCCTGATTCCCTCTACTATGAAACTGGCATACAGTCATGTGGTGAAGCTCTTCTAAGGTAAATGGAACAAATATCGTAGGGGTTCCAATGGCTTTGCGATTAAGAAATCTGTGGATGAAGGAACTTTATAGCTATAGAGTTTGAGCAAATGCATGATTGCTGAAGGTCATGGATGTGATGAATTTAGAAGAATTAATTATTAGATGCACCCAATGCTCCATGGAAGCTGCTCCCCGTGGCTTGGTTGTAAGAGAAAGTATTGCGAAGTTCCTAAACTTGCTGAATACATCCATGCTTTGATTTACACAACCACTACAACCCTACCATCAAATGTTCCACACATGTGAGCCATGCTTGGGCTGCCTAGATCATGCCCTTCTAATATCACTTCTTGAGGATGTGAGGGTTCAATCTTAGAGGCCAGTAGATCCTAGATAATGGTGCCATTGGAAGATGTTTTAATAAGGTGCTCACATTTGAACTAGCACTAGGTGCTATGGCTACTGATTTTTACTTAAAATTTCCAATTGTAGCAACATGTAATAACTTTACATTAAATAAAATATTTTAATGATTACACCATTTCAAGGAATTTTAGAACTTGATTATCCAAATTTCTAAGTTTATCAATTCTCCAGTTGAGATATAAGTCACCTATCTAGATATATCCCTCATGTAAAAGGGGCATAATCAATATTCTCCTCTACATTGTTTTGATATTTTAATTAAGATATCATTTTAAAATCTTTTTTCTATCTAAGGTATCTAGCAAGCTCACCTGAAAAGCTTGAGAAAATCAATGTAAAATCACTTTATCAACTCTTCAAAGCCTAGTAAGAGCCATCACTACTTCATAAAAATGCTAAAAATGTGTCAAAAAAATGACTAAGGGATAAGGAACTAAACTAATCCAACCAAGAAGGATGCAAGTGGGTCCTCCCCATAATAGGTTCATGCCCAAAATGCCATTGCATGCCCTTAAACTGAGGAGTCTGTGGGCCCCATGGATGATTAATGGTTATGAAAAGTTAAGAACTAAATCATCCAAGAAACCATTAAGGAATTTTAATTGTCACCAAATGGACACACTGAAATAATCATGATTAGAGGTAGTAAGGTGGTCAATGGAAAGCATAGGTGGATGAGAGAGTAAGGAATGGAGACCTGCATTGTGGCCACATGAAGTCCCTTATGAAGCATGTGGTTAGTATGACTCGATAATGTCCATCCTTAGTCTGAATTAAGCCCATCCACTTTTAGTGTTTTCACATTAGCACACTTACTATTCCATCCATTTGAAGTGAAAAAACTTCCCCATAAATCACTCACCATTCCAAAGAAAAAAGAAAAGAAAAGCATGAAGTGAAAAGGACCTTAGTTAGAGACTTAGCTTTCTATTTATTGGTTGATATAGAAATGGTGAGGGATCCATGAAAATACTAATGCACCCCAGATGGTAGACAAGTATAAAAGGTGACAAATCCTCTTGAAGTCATACCCTTGTCTATTCATTTAATTTATTCCAAGTTTAAAAACTACTGACGTCACAAATTCATTATAAGTTTTTATTAGGAAGGAACCTCATATTTCCAAAATGAGGAAACACCATAGATTTGAGTGGAGTGATGAATGATGTGGACTCACTACTTGTTAGCATGAAAAGAATCAATGTTTAATAAGTAAATGTGAAAATTCTAAAATGAAATCTAGGCATTTCGCAATCAAGTAATCAATGAAGTTTAAACCACCATCGATAGAAACCATAGCTTGCACCAAGTCTTTATGGTAATAAAGAAAAATAAAGGGGTGTAAGAAAAATCCAAATAAAGCAAAATATAGAAAAAATTATAAAATACCCAAGAAAATGAAAAACATACTAAATATAGTGCAAAATAAAAAAGTTAAAAACAAAGAATCCACTTTGTAAAATCTCAACATGGATGATCATCTCCCCTATGACTAAGTTGGAAGAGAAAGATCCAAAAGATCGAATATGCTTTCTCATCTATTGAGATATTATGTTCTCTAGTTATTGGTGTTCATGTAAAGGCTTTATTTGTTGTGTGTTAACTAATAACTTCTTGTTCGTGTTATTTTGATGGTAGATCAAAATGGCCCTAGATAGAAAGGTTTCATCAATAATCTTAGGGCCCTTCCATAGCATTTAAAATTTTTCTTGTTAAAGAACATTCATAAGGTTCTAATAGAGCACCTTATCACCTAGTTGAAACTTAAGTCACCTTATCACCTAGTTGAAACTTAAGTTTCCTAATCCTAAGGGCATGGCATTGTTTACAGTATGCCTTGTGTACTTTATTTGATGATAGGACCACTAATTGGTTCTCATCTAGCACATTGAGGTTCATCAATATTTCTTTCTATGCTAAGCTTAGGTCTAAGGCTAAGTCACATGTAGTTGAGAGTGTATGAAGTTCTACTCGGATAGGAAGTATTGAAAGCTTTCTGTACACAAGCTCATAGGGAGAGTATTCAATAGGAAATTTCCATGTTGAACAATAGGCCTAAAGGACATCATTGAGTTTAGAGCTCCAATTCATCCTATATTTACTAATGGTATGTGCTAGTATTTTGGTTATCTCCTTATTTGTAACTTCAGCTTGACCGTTAGCATGGGGGTGGTATGAAGTTGTTAATTTATGCTCAACCCCAAAGTGTTACATGAGTATACGAAAAGTGGCACTTGTAAAAAGTATGTCTTGTTATAAAAAATAAGTTCCCTTAGCATACCAAACCTTTTTACAACATATTCTTGCACAAACTAGGCTACTGTAGAAGATGTAGAGTTAGTGACAACCATGNGAAGTGATGGGCATCCCTGAAATGTATTGGCCTATAATATCCTACCATGAGGATCTTAATGATTGTTTGCCTCCCAACATAGTGACCCCCACAAGGGACCTCATGTGCATCTTGGAGAACTCTTAGTTGATCAACATTGGAGACACACCATTTTACTAGGCCATCTACATAAACCTTGTAAAGGTTTCCATTGATCTCCATCAAATTTTTGACTTAGTAAAGAAACTATTGTTTCTACTTGTTGTCCACCCTTGTGGCATATCTTGAGTGAGTAGGTAAGATAGGATGTTCTAGTACCAATTTATTTCCTTGGGGTCTTATTTGTTCAAAGAATCAGCAAAGAAGAGTTCATTAGGAAATCAATCTAAGAGTGGGCTCTCCTCTTTCTTGTTATCCCATTGTAACCAAGATAAGTGGTCAGCTATCATGTTCTCAGTTCCCTTTTTGTCCACTATTGTAAGATTGAATTCTTGCAAGATCACCAACCATTGTATAACATGGGGGCTCATTGTTTATTTATTCATAAGGAACTTGATAGCACTATGATCTATGTGCACAAACATCTTATATCCAAGCACATAGTGTCGGAATTTCTCTAGAGCATACACCACTACCATGAGTTCTTTTTTAGTGGTGGTGTGATTGAGCTATGCACCCACAATGCTCCTACTTGCATAGTGGATATAATATGGATGTTTTTAATAATCCAATTGTGTAAGCATGACTCTTAATGCATAGTTGGATGCATCTATCATGACATGAAATGGTCTAGACCAATCTAGTACTCATAATATTCGTGTTTTTAAGAGCTTCTACTTGAGGTGCTAAAATGCATGCTCGCATTCCTTAGTTAAGATGAACATAGCATCCTTCTTTGTGAGCTCTACCAATGGTTTGGAAATCTTTGAAAAGTTCTCAATGAAACACCTATAATAACCAATGTGCCCAAGGAATAACCTCACATCTTTAATAGTTTCAAGCTATTTGGTGATTCCTTGAATGACCCTTATCTTTTTCGGTTCTACCTTGATCCTCTTGCTAGAAATATAGTGCCCCAAGATAATGCCTTCTTAGACCAGAAAATGGCTCTTTTGCTAGTTGAGCCTAAGGTTGGTTTGAACACATTATTTAAGCACTTACTCTAGATGGTCCAAGACTTGCTCAAAAGTAGCCCTTTAGGTGGAGAATTCATCCATGAAAACTTCCACCCCACTACTGATCTATTATTGGAAGATGTTGAGGACCAAGCGTTGAAATGTAGCAAGAGCATTACATAGGCCAAAGGGCATCTTCTTGTATGCAAAAGTTGCCTAGGGACTTGTGAACATTATTTTGGCTTGGTCCTTTAGTGCAATCTATATTTGATTATAGCTACTATAATCATCCAAAAATTTTTAGTAACAATGCCCTACGATAGTATCCATCACTTGATCCATAAATGGTAAAGGAAAGTGATCTTTGTATATAGCCATGTTCAACAACATAAAATCTATGTAGACTCTCCACTTCCCTTCTTTCTTTGGTACTATGACAAGTGGGCTAATCCACTTGCTATCTAAAATGGGATAAACAAACCCTACCTTAAGGAGTTGTTTAGTTTCTTTCTTAATGATCTATTTGAGCTTAGGATTCAATTTTCTCTATGGTTGCCTTTTTGGTTTCATGGAGGAGTTTATATAAATCCTATGCTGGCATATCCTAGGATCGATTCTTATGAGCTCATGCTAGTACCAAGCAAAGGTTGTTAGCCATTTTTTGACAACTTCTAACAACTTCCTTTTCTACAAGGAAGCAAGAGTGGCATTGATGATAACTAGCTTATCATTGTTTAGAAAGGCATATTTCATTCTAGATGGTAGAGCTTTCAACTCAAGGAGCTCTTGCTTAAATGTCTTAGGGATCTCCAACTCTCCCCATTTGATTTCACCTTGTTCTTCGAAGAGTTGGCAATGGATCTACTCCAGTTGATCCATGCTATCTACATAAGAGCTTGTGAGGCTCTCAAATGATTCCATGCACATTGTTCAGTTGACCTCTATTTCAGTGGTTAGTCATTGGGTGTTCTCTTATTTTGGGGCTACTGTGTACATGCATCTTTGAATTTCTGTGATTCCTACACACTACCTGCATGCTTTGAGTATTGTGTTTTTCATGGTCCATAATTTCTGCACATAGTGGCACCCTATGTTACTATACGTGATGCATGGAACACACTTCTTCTCAATCTTACCAAATTCATTCTCAATCTTCAAGGAGAGGTTTCTTATCCTCAACTGTGCATCAATGGTACTTAGTCATGCTCTTTCCATAATGATAAGAAAGTCCCCTTTGTTGTTATCCACACAAATCATGAATAAGTTTGTAAGATAGGATCACCCACAAATGATTATCACAATGTCCTCCACCAATTGCAAGAAAATAGTGATGAATTGATTTTCCAATGCTAATCGAATGTTTCTCTTTTTGAGTGGAGGTAGGTTCCAGGCTTTGTACATCTCTTGTGATATCATGTTTACTCCAAAACCTGAGTCCAAAAGAGCCCTGTAAGGTTCATTCCCTATGATCTACAGGTTGATGAGGAGACTCCCAGGATTAAATCTCTTCCTAGGGAGATGGCCAACCTTAATCCACTTAGTGATTGTGTGGGTTAACATTATAATGTGTAATTTGGAAGGATTTTGATTTGAAGGGTTCTTAAGAGATATTTTAGAAGAGTTAGGAGAAGCAGGGTTAACAACCATAGGTATCCATGAGGGCTTTCTTGGATTGTTGGTTTTGAAGAATGGTCTTTTTTGAGGCTTAGTATCAAAACCACTCGGTTGAGGAGGTAGCTGTAAGTTCATGGCCCTTGTGGCATTTCTTTGTTGTGGCTATGTTCATATTTCTCCTTGCATAGATGGAGTAGGTGGCAAAGGCGTTAAGGATGGAGGTGCAAGAGTGGAAGGATGAGAAGGGTAATAAGAAAATGGAAAATCCCCCCTTAGAGATGGTGCTTTATAATATTTAGAAGGGTAGTAGTGATGTTGGAAGGAAACATGACTAAAAGAGTCACATGGAGAGATAGGTTGTTGAACATAGTACCTGTAAGAATCTAGCTAGCAATAAGGGTACTATTGCTTTGGAGGTGGCATCTCCCATGACTATGGGTGCTGCCACTGCTAATATTGCTCATGAGGCTAGGATGGCACTCCACTTGAATAGTAGGCTTGTTGTTGGAATTGCTAATAGTTGCCTTGAAAATAAGGCAACCTCCTGGGTGCTTGCCATTTTGCCAATTTGGGATTTAGAGTATACACCCCAAATTTTGCAAGTGTGACACAATAGGGCAACATCCCTTGGGATTTTCATATTGGCATATGTCACACTCATCATTATCTAACTTAGAATCTACAAACTCTTCAACTCCTACAACCCTACACTTAGCCTTAAAATGGCACATTTAGCCTTCTTTTTCTTCCTTTTATTACAACCACTACCTACTTGGCATTTATTCTCCTTCGTAATTCTCATAGCAGTTTGAAACTTTTCATCCAAAGTGTCTCATATTTTATAAACCTTAGTCAATATTCTATAAAACAATTTTGTATCAGCAAGGTTTTCCTTTATACCACTTCATCAAGTGATGCCTCCTCCTCATTGTCATAGAAACAAGCCTTCTTTTTGCGGAGAGAGGCATCCTTGTTATACTCCTATACACTTTCTCATTTTTTTAGATCATCCTCTTCCTTAACTACCTACTTGATGAGCATTTGGATCTAATGGATCCTTAGCTCTGATAGCTTGCCTTGAGCATAGACCCCAAGAGTTCTCCTTGTTTCAATTTAGAACCCATTTATGATATGTCATAACTAATGCCTTTGAGAATACCCATGGTCTAAGCATTGGTGCAACAAAAAGTAGTACCTATCCATGGATGCATCCAAGTATTCATGAGTTCCATGTTTCCATCATTGGATTTTCCTTCTTAAGTTGAACACTCTAGAGTATGTATGATACTTGTCATTGAACAATTCAAGCATTGTACTCCACCTTCAAATTGATTTTGGTTCCAAAGACCAATACCAAATTTTAGCTTCCTTGATGAGTGTCCTTAAAAATAGCTTCAATTTTTTCCATTCATTCTCCACATTCTATAAGGTATAGGCATTGTGAAAGACTTGTAGATGATTTTGTCGATCTGAGTTATATCCTTCTTCAAACTTAGGGATATTATTCATATCCAATCATTTGATTCGGCTATCTTTCACATGTATTGTTGGGATCCTTACAATCTCTATAACGTAATATTTCTAGTTGCCAATAGAGGCTTGTCATAGTCATAGTGATCTCGGTGATCCCTTTCATGGCCATGATGCCTATGAAGAGTCATATTGTCCCTTCTTATTTATGTTAATCATCTCCTTGTTGCTCAAGCCCATGGTATTTATCATTATAGTGGGATCCACAATAATCCCTATCTTGCCACTCACCTCCATCCTAGTTTTTATTGCCTTTGCAACTTCGATTGGAGTTGGAGGAGGAAGGTGATAAGGATAAAAAAGAAGAAGAGGAAGGGGAGCTAGCATGATAGTGATACCTACTACTTCCTCTTCTCTGATCCCTACCTTGTTCACCATGTTTGTCTTTTCCTTGGTGCTTTTCCTCATTCCTGCCTTGGCTACCTCCTTTTGTGGCCCTCTAATCTTGAGATTCATTATTTCTAAAACTAGGGTTATTCATAGTGGACTGCAAATGCTAGTTAAGGGTCTTCTTGTCAAAGAGATGTGGAGACCAATGTTATGAGAGCTCCCCAAAAAGAAGTCCTCACCTTCTTTGTATGTCTATAGGAATAAGTGGGTATGGTAACGTTTTCCTTTTGTGGCCTCATATCGGGCTTCCATTTGCTGATCTTTCCTTTTCTATGCTTTTGTGGGATGATAATCCTAGTAAGTATGATCTTGTACTTTGTACTTAGAATTAAGTCCTACAATTCTTGGCCTGATAAGATTTTTCAACAATATTGCAAAAACAGATCAGTTGGGAGGCAACATGATGTTTCCTTACATGTTCCTTCATCGTAACTACTTATCTTGATCTAGGATGAAGATGAAGTCCATAGTGTACTCATCCAAATGAGTGTAGATCACCTTAAATTGTTGAGGCATGGGCATCTTGTGGCCTTCTTATCTTTGCTAATTGGAATTACCCACGAATCGTAGTAGAGAATCTTCCCTACAAAAGGAAGCCATATTGGTTATTAAGAAAAATGATGTGCTTTTATTATTTTCTTATTACTAATAATGTTAGCATTAAGTCCCTTTTACAACATCTATAAATGATTTCACTATCTCTTCTAGGTAGCACACTTAGTTAGTGAAAGTCCTCAACAATGATGTCAATGATTAGTAGTGAGTACCCCCTATGCCCAACCATACAAATTACAAGCGTTCACTAGCAATCCAATCAAATTCCATGGACTTTAGCTCTCTAAATACCAATAGTAAAGATAGTAACTTAAGGGTGTGATTGTTGTCTTCTTGGCTATACTTGTATAGGTGTAAGCATGTGGTTAAGTAAAGCCAAGGCACATGATTTGTATCATTTTTATATTTTTATCAATTTTAGCCTAAGTGTAAAACAAAGTAACTAAGTATTAATTAATCTAATAAACTATCTAGTGTTTTAAGTTATTTCCTAACAAAAGTATGTGGCCAAACTTGTTGTACACTTCCTAAACATGTTACAATGCTATTGGATTACCAAGTGCTAACACTACTAGGATTGCCAAGCATTAACGTTATGCTCGAGGTGGTCATAATTATGTGTATTAATTAGTTGTCTCGAATTAGCTAAGGACATGGAAGTAAATTTCATGAATAGTAAAATGCATTAAAGTAAACATTAAACTATTTCCAAATTCTACAAGGTATTTCAAGAAGTTCATCTTTATTGTCGTCACACCAAGTATCTAGGCACAACAATGCTTGAATAAGGATTCACACACTTCTTAACTCCTATTGTGGGCACTTATAAAATATTCTAACTATCATGAAAATAAACTACAAAAAAATTCCCTAAGCTATTGTCTAACCAATGCCATAAATGTAGCAAGTGCACATATTTATATAGGTAGACTTCGATGCCATGTTGATGCATTAAATCATGCATCGATAGGACTATGTCAATAGGGATGTGTCAACACATGTTTGTCGATGCAATCCATTGATGATGATTCATCACTAAGAAAACCATAGAAACCAATAGATAATATGATTAATTCTATCACAATAGTTTTAGAAGAATCCTAATAAATGAAGTCATAAACATGAGTTGATTAAAACATCTACTTAACAACTAAAACTTTTTCAACAAGGGTGAGCTTATTTTCATTCCATTTATCAAGTTGCTTTTCAAGTTTATCAACCACATAATTTTACAAAATAGTGAAATTACGCTAAAAAGAAAAAGCTATTTCTAAAATTTTTAAGATTGAATGTTTTTCAAGATTTTCCAAGGCTTAAGAGTAACCCACTCATCAATATTACCATTATAATAAACAATAGATTTTTGCCAACTAATATAAGAGCTAGATAACATGCAATAATCTTTTACTTTAACTAATCAAATATTGATATATTATATATACTTATTTATCATAAAAAAAGAATTATTTACAAAGTGCTTGTAAG
>MNCI01020362.1:5422-16495 GCA_015680685.1 Gnetum montanum | reverse complement strand
TTGGATGTGGTTTGATGTCATTTTTATTTCATCATGCTATTCTTACGGAGATTGGAATTGTTGCATATAGATATTCTACGTCATCATGCCTACCACCTCTAATGCTGTGCCAATAAAGCTATTTTTTTCCTTTCCGGTATTGCCAATAATATTTCACCTTAATACCAAATATTACTCTTTGTATTTACACCTTAATATTGGAATTACACTAAATTAGCTTTTAATAGCAATATTATATATGGAACTTGAGATTTCACCTTGAATTCATTGATAAAGAACTAGTTTTAAAGGTTTTTTATATTTCATCCATGATTTATGATCAAGACTTGGAATCCATGTTAAACATCCAAAAAACATTGTAGTATAGTTGCTTGAAAAAGATATTTTTGAACTATCTAAGACCAAATTTGTAACTCACTATGATATATAATTCTTCTGCTTATAATTTTGAAGGCATTGTACTTAAAATTTCTCAACAATTTCAAGTTTATTATTATTTAGATAGAAATTGTAAACTCTCTTTTTAGTTTCACAAATTAGCACTTCTATTTTGTCAATATTTACCTTCATTATTGTACATTAATGTACCAATGCTTTTAACCTTGTTTTTGAATTTGCAAATAGCATGATATCATCTACAAAAATTTAGTTGCATCCATGATTCATCCACCTTAATGGCATAATTAGTAGATATCTCTTTAAACCACTCTTTTAGTTCATTAATAAAAATGTTGAATAATGTTAGTGGAAATGGATAGTCTAGTTTTACTTCTACATTGTTATACGTTTGACAAGCTTGCATAGTTTCTTCATTTTTTAATTCAAAAATGAATTTTAATATAAATTTCAAATGACATTGAGTAAGCCAAAATCAACTTATAAAAATTAGATGCTTTTATAAAATTGACAGAGTGTGCTTTATAATTGTTTTATCATAACAAAATTAGATGCTTTTACAAAATTTACAAAGCAAATAAATGTTTTACTTTGTTTGTGCTTTGCTTGTTCAATGCAATATTTGAGATTAAGTTGATCTTCATTTATTGTTTGCAACACAATTTTTAAATGTTTTTTCTTTCTTTTTCTTTTTTCTTTTTTTGTTATTTTGTTTAGAATAATTTTATGTAGTCCTTATATAAGGCTTCTTTATTATATGAATTTTTGATATCTAACCTATTGTTCACAAAAGCACTTCTTACTCATAAAATCTATTGTACAATGACATTTTTGATAGTCTTTAATAAAATGTCTTCTAATAAAGCTTTAAATTTTTTCTTATCTTCAACAAATTTTGTACCTCTTGTTGAGTAGGTGATGAGTGGCGAGGTATCCCTACACTCAACTATACGAATACGAGCATTCACGCATGATCCGATCGAACTCTGTGGATAGGCTAGTTGTGGTATCTAGATAGTTACACATTGATCACAATTCATTGTCTTCCCACCTAGACTAGTATTTGCTTTGTCACGTCTAGTTTAGTCTAGAGTGAGGCGTATGATGTGATCCTAAACTAGTGCTACTCCTAGAGATAATGGAAAATAATCTTGATTAAACTAATAAGCAATAAGAAATGAAGTCTAAGCTAGCCTAAGTTCAATGAGCATCCATTCCTTAATCATCCGTACACATCTTGGACCTCGTGCATGACTACTTCTAGGATTACCAAGCGTAGATCCTAGGTATGCTACTGGGTTACCGAGTAGTCACACTTAAATGCTCGTGATTAAGTCGTACTCATTCCACAATTAACAACAAGAATAGTAAATGATGGTAAGGAAATATCAACTAAGAAAAAAAATAACAATAAAAATTAACAATAGTAATTAAATAATTAAAACTAAGTGAATGTTGTAATGATGAAGTAATCTCGATCTTTATTTCTGGTCATGTGCATGTCCAATTATGTCACACTCAAATAAAGGTGTCATAAAATTACAAGCATCACATTGTGGGCATGCACTTGGGAAAATAGTCTAACTCCTATGGAAACAAACTATAAGGGCTTCACTACAACTACTAGAAAGATGCCTAAGTGCAGCAAGTGCACACTTATTTATAGCTAAAAATAGGCTTTGTGTTGACGTGGCCATGTATATGCAAAGTCTAACCCATGTGTTGACATGGCCACATATACATAGCTGCGTATACAAGGCCCCATATACGTGACCTAGTTAATGCAACCCCAATATCAAGGATCTGATATCAGGACCTATTAGACTAGGGCTCCGATAACTGGGCCTTATAGACCATGACTCATCATACCCCCATGACTGAATAACAACTCATCCTTGAGTCAAAGAAAGTGAGGAGAAAGTTCAATTGATTACACAGTGGATAGGTATGGGATTATTGACTGACCAGGAATTTATTCATGCTATAGTGGAGGATTAAACAAAATTTGGACACAGACACAAAAGATAAAACTTGTTGAACTCATGGGGTTCTCGGTAGTGGGGGCTCCTCCATGGGTGCCTTTCCTTTGTTCTACATGCCAGGATTCTAAGATTGATATCATTGAAGAAGTGCCTAACATTTATTTTTTTCTATCCATGGATTATGAGTCGTCCATGCTCATGGTCCAATGTTTGATGAAGTCAACATTTCCCATGGGTGCGGCAACTGCAGGAGCACTTGATTGGCCTTGACATGTATGCCATAACTAGCCAGTTTTCCTCTTCATAGGCTTGGGCCCTAAACTCTCCTCCTTTTTCTTGGATATATTATGTAGCAACAAGAGTTTCATGATGGATGTTGAATGATTGTGCCTTCTACTCTACATGTTCTACATGAGGTCCTTAGCCTCTACCTCCTCTAGATTGTTCGGTGGCACCTTGAGAAGGTCCTCCTTGTTGTCTTCTTTTAGGGGCCATCTATAATCACAAAAAGATAAATTGTTAGTAGGGTTATTGAAAAAAGGTTCAATGATTTCATACCTTACTCACTACCTTTAATAAATTTTGAATTCATTGCTTAGTGTGATTTTAGAGTTAGAAATCCTTTCAAGGAAGTGGCCCTAAAAGTTTAATGTCAGACATAGTTTGTTTAGGTGACACATAAAAGGACCTGGTTTTGAGGAATGTTTGATAAAATGATGAAAAAATAAAGAATATATTTGACAATGAAATACTTGGAGGGTATAAGATGATGTGGTGGTGTGCAACAAGTACAAATTACAAAAGTCATGCAAGTGGGTCCTCCCCAAAGTAGGTTTCAACCTATAATGCCCTTGCATAACCACATCTTGAAATGTCCATAGGCACTAGAAGGGTTAAATCTAATCTATGCCAATGCAAAAAAACACAGACATGTTAATACCACCATGATGAGATATGTATTCAATGCTATACAAGACATGAGTCACAATTACATGAATATCAAGATGAGATAAATTGTAGAAGGGATTGTAGAGATTGGGACATGAGGTAACTGACTAAGGGCACAATGAATTCTTAGTGTAAGGAATGATTAATGTGTCATTAACATGTTGCTCAAAAATCAGAACCAAGTCTATTCCTCTGATCAGTGACATCACATTATTTTTTTCCCAATGATAGACAACAATAAGAGCACCATGACAACAAGGTGTATGATCACTTGGCATTTTGTTCAAGGGAGGAGTGATTCAGAATTGCTTTGTGGCACTTTGATCTTGATCTTTTCTTTTCCTACTCTTTTTTTTGAATGTTTAATCTAGAAAAGCCACCTACCTTCAGGGATGGGTGCATGCCTTTTCAATGGGACCCCCTATAATAACATTGATTTTCCTTGATTGAGTGCCCTTTTGATTACTCTTACACCCATTTTTCATTAGATCTACAAGGATCTTAGTACAACCAAGCCACATGATAGCACCTATAGATGTCACCAAAAAGAATCCACAAGTTCCCTTGATGTCACATCCTGGCCATTCCCTCTTAGTCCATCATTTTTCACTCTGAGCATAATGAGCACAAAATTGCTTTTAAGTTTCATGATGACAATAATATCATCATACCCATAGTAGAACCTCTTATTAATTGAATGGTTAGGTAGATGTGGTGGATTTGCTGTCCAAATAATTAATCACCTAAGACTTGATAGAATAAAACAACATCTCAATCAACGAGCCACATGAGTGTTTGATTCGTAGATGAGATTACTCATAAAAAGATAAAAAGAGAAAAAGATAAAATGATAAATTAAAAGGTGAAAAGTTGAAAAAAAAAAGTTGAAAAATTAAAGAAATAGCAAAACATTTATTAATTATGTGTTGTTAGAATGAAGGATGCCCCACAGAACTAAACAGTTGAGCATGGCTAGAATTAATAAATGGAAGGTGGGGATCCTTGCATGTTGAAAATATTGGGACTTGGTCATACATACCCCATTGGGGTTCACACACTTGATTAGAGTTGACATAGTGGGACAAGTTATAAGATGTGGTTAATTTATAAGGAGTTGACCCACTATGGTACTTGTGATCGTAAGATGGTATGAAAGGATCAACATGTCTCCCCATGTGGCAATATTTATTGGGCCCCATGGTTATTGGAGCATTGAGTGGTGGCCTTGATAAGGTAACATGAGGTGTTGGGTTCGAAGAGGAAGATGCACCACAGTGTTGGATTTGTGCTGAGTTGGTGGATGCAGTGGTTTCTGAACTGTGGCATCCCTTTCAACGGTAATGTCTAAAGAAGGGATGCCTTCAATGTTGTGAAGGACCTCCACTGTTGTTGATAGTGGAAACACAAGTAACATTTTCAGGTTGGTGTTGTGGTGCAAAATATTTTGGCATAGCTAGTGGTGATGTAGAAGGGGGTGAAGTATGAGAATATTGAGGTTGAGGAGAGGTGTAAGGCACATGAGGTGGTGATCTTGTTGGAGAGGACATGGGTGGATAGTACTCGAGAGAATGATAATGATGAGGTGAGGTAGAGGTTACTGATCTTGTTGGAGAAACAAGGTGTTGAACATAATAAGTATTTGGCATTGGGACACATGAAGGGTATGGTCTAGTTGGCGGTGGCCTATCCCACGACTGAGGTTTCTGCCACTGTGGTTGAACTTGATATTTTTGTATGAAATCTAGATGTAAAATTCCTTCCCAATGCTCATGTAAATGTGAGAAAATTGGACATTGGCCTTTGGGGTGATTTTAGAGATAGACGTTACATTGATATGTGAAATTGGCAATTGAGTTCTTATTCTTATTATCTTCTACCCTTTGTTTCGATTGTTGCATGGTGTCCTGTCCTATTTCTTGATTTGGCATAGTTCTTCCTCTAATAATGTTGGCATATTATCCACATATTTCATGTACCCAGTCCATCATCTTATTAATCTTTGCCTCAATTTCATCTAGTGATTGTAGGATTGGCAAAGATGATTCCACCTCCTTGAAGTGAGTGGATTTCTCCTCTTCATGATCATGGACCCTTGTTAAGTTGAGATTTTGGTCCTATTGAGAACTTTCAACATTCTCCAATTTTGCTATTTCTCCTTCTTCTCTTGCTACCTGCTTAATAAGCTCTTGGAATTGATGGGTTTGTAGCTCATATAGTTAACCTCAGGCGTACATCCCTAGAATCTCCCTTGTTTCATTATGGAGCCCACCTATGATATGGTACATTAGCCTTTCCTCGGAGAACCCATGGCTTGGGTAATTTTTTAATAGTGCATAATATCTTTCTAAGGCCATGTCCAAGGTTTCATGTTATTCTTGTTTCCATTTTTGGATTTGTTTCCTCAAGGCTGACACTCTTGCATAGGTTTGATATCTTTCATTGAAGAGTTCTACCATTGTTGGCCAACGTCGAATTAATTTTTGTTTTAATGACCTATACCATACTTTTGCTTGGCCAATGAGTGTCAGAGGGAAGAGCTTAAGTTTTTTCCATCCATTATCAATGTCATTCCATTAATAGGCATCATGAAAGCTTTGTAGATAATGTTGGGGATCTAAATCATATCCTCCTAAAAACTTAAGAAAGTTTTTTAAGTCAAGCCTGGGTAGACAGCTTTCCTTACGATGCCTACGGGGTATTTGAATAGCCTCTTGTATATCCATTAAGCTTGTAGTGGCTAGTAGGGGTTCATCGTCACTAGGTATGTTATGCAATCATGAGTTGGAACAATGTTGTTTGCGTTGATGCTCATAGGAGACCCCTACATCAAATTGGGTACTCCAAACTTCATCTTCATTATCATATAATTTGTTGGTTCTCCAATGAGTTTCCCTACTAGTTGTTGTGTTTTAATGGTCTTGTGAGAGAGACATTGTTGTGAACTATGTGTGACTTAATTGAATTGAATTTAATTTTTTTCTAAAGGATATATCTTTAATACTTGTTACAACGATCTTGTATGATATAACTAATCTAAATAACTAGCACCATCCCTCGCAACAGTGCCAATGATGAGTGGTGAGGTACCCCTACACTCAACCATATGAATGAGCATTCACGCATGATCCAGTTGAACTCTGTGGATAGGCTATTTGTGGTATTTAGATAGCTACACGTTGATCGCAGTTTGTTGTCTTCCCACTTGGACTAGTATTTGCTTTGTCACGTATGGTTTAGTCCAAAGTGAGGCGTATGATGTGATCCTAAACTAGTGATACTCCTAGAGATAATGCAAAATAATCTTGATTAAACTAATAAGCAATAGGAAATGAAGTCTAAGCTAGCCTAAGTGTGATGAGCATCTATTCCTTAATCATCCATACACATCTTGGACCTCATGCATGACTACTACTAGGATTACCAAGCATAGATCCTAGGTACGCTACTAGGTTACCAAGTAGTCACACTTAAATGCTCGTGATTAAGTCGTACTCATTCCATAGTTAACAACAAGAATAGTAAATGATGGTAAAGAAATATTAACTAAGAAAAAAATAAATAACAATAACAATTAAATAATTAAAACTAAGTGAATGCTACAATGATGAAGTAATCTCGATCTTTATTTCCGGTCATGTGTGCATCCAAGTATGTCACACTCGAATAAAGGTGTCATACAATCACAAGCATCACACTGTGGCCATGCACTTGGGAAAATAGTCTAACTCCTATGGAAACAAACTGTAAGGGCTTCACTACAACTACTAGAAAGATGCCTAAGTGTAGTGGGTGCACACTTATTTATAGCTAAAATTAGACTTTGTGTAAATGGGGCCATGTCAAACCATGGGTGGATGCATCGATGGGGCCACATATATGGGGCCCCGTATACGTGGCCTAGTTAACGTAGCCTCGATATTTTGGATCCAATATTAGGACCTATTAGACTAGGGCTCTGATAACTGGGCTCCGATAATTGGGCCTGACAAACATGACTCATCAGTAGGTTTTGTATTAGAAGTCTTCTTATTTTCTAGCATTACATATTACTAGAATACCTTGAATGGAAAGATGTAGAAAATGGTATGAAAATTGTATTAATTTATCATTAATCTAAAAGTTAATGATTCCTTATAAATTTTAAGGGATGGTTAGTAGTAAATAAATACATGAACATCTCCCATGTTTTTCAATAGTAAATCTTAATTTTGATGGAAATTTTAAATTCCATTTAAAATGATAAAATCAAGGTCTTGTCCTCATTCTAATATATGCTTTCCTATTTGAATTTTTTTAGTATCTTTTCATGTTTTTTTCAACCATTTATAAGTTCACCATAATATTGCATATCTAATCATTGTTGATTATTCTACCACTTTAGAATATCAATATGCTTAAAACCAATCCTTGCATTAAAGTCACCACATATATAAACTTTTTCTTTTAATTTAAATTATGTTATTTGTTCATAAATATTTAAAATTATATTTTTAAAATACCCTTGACTATTCATGACATGTTGCATATTAGGGATGTAAGTGATAGAAAGAAATGAATACAAGATATTTTCTTTGGATAATATTCAACCAAATATATTTTTTACACTCATAAATATTTGCTACCTTAATTATCTTTTAAAGGATTTTTTGAAAATATGATAGTGTCTATGGATCATTTTGAAATAAAATTTTCTACCATCAATTAAAGTCGTGGTTTTCCCTACTATTTATTATTAATTTTCTTCATAACCTCACCTTTTTCCCCACAATTCTCATCACCACCACTTCAAATTTCACATTTATTGTTACCAATCACTCATAAATCATTATTAATTATAAAATTACATTACTTGTAGGTTACAAATATATTAGATTTTATTACTAGATCATTGGCTATCCAAATTAGTTATTTTTTTATAATAAATTCTAAATCTCAATCTGTTGTACCTAAACTTCTACTACATGTATCTTGACACAAAGTACAAGGATAAAAGATTAAGGTTTAAGTTTCATATAGATTATAATAAGTAAAAAAATTTGAAGGACCATGGTTCTCAAATAAGTAAAGAATCATTCATCTAGACTTGTCCTTTATAAGCTCTAAAGCAAACTTCTAACTAGCAATCATGTGTTGTTCTTCCCCTATAATTATTTGTTGTTCTATGCTGTGCCGACCGAAATCGTTGGTGCAAGGCTGGAACGTTGCGGGCACCGGAAGATCAGCGGACAAGCACAGTTGACTCTGCCTCCGCTTGAGGGCAAGCTGGAGTGGACGAAGGTAGAGTGCCTTGAATGGTCCGCACGCGGATCAAACAAGGACTTCCCCGAGCGCCACCGAGGTGTTATACGCTGGGTTATGTGTAAAACAGGGCGTAAACGGCGAAACAGGCGCAGACGGCGTAAGCGTAGAGGGGCGTAAACAACGTTGGGCATGAACAGTGTAAACAGAAATAGGCCCAGCGTAAGCGTATACAAGCGTAAACAGCGTAACCAAATACAAAAGGGCGTAAACGAATGCAAACAGCGTAAACAGTGGGCGTACACGGACGCTGCCGGAGCGTAAACGTAAGCAAGCGTAAACGGAGCGTAGGCCAAATTGATGTAGAACTGTAAAACTTGCAACAAGTGTAAACAGTGGGCGTCCATGGACGCAAACGGAGCGCGGAGCGCGAACATAAACAGCCGTAAACGAGGCACGGGCCAAATTAACGTAAAACTGTAAAAGAACTTGCAACAAGCGTAAATGATGGATTATAGAGTTAAAATGTTGTGCACCGGTCTAACACAGTTGTGTAGGGACACAAGGCGGACGTAAAGCCCTGGTGGACGGAGGGATGCAGCCGGCTGACACGGTAGGCGAAGCGTGGACTATGCTCAGCGTGCAGGGCTTCCAGCGTAAGAGTAAGCGTAAGAGGGTTTCAGTAGCGTAATTGCTTTGGGTCGGCTCTGGTAAATTTCTGCGGACCCAGTAAATGTGGAAAACTGGGCTATTTATAGGGGTAGGGTTACCGGGAAAAGCGGATGGGGAGACACGTGGCGTATAGACCAGGCGTTACAATTTAGAAACATGATATACGCCGGGCGTATACATTATACAACAGGCCGGCGTATACGCTGGGGCGTATACGCTGGTGAATGTTGGGCGTATACGTCGGCATATACGCCGAAGGATGTCCACTTGCTTCAATCCTTGCTCTTCGGTGTAATCTTCATGTTGCCATTGGAAACCTTGTCGTCGAGTGTGTGCCTCTGCCGTACCTGGGCGTGTACGCTGGAGAGATGGGCGTAGACGCTGGGCGTAGATGCTGGGCGTAGACGCTGGGCGTGAACGCTAGGCATAGACGCTGGGCATAGACGCTGGGCGTGAATGCTGGTCGTAGATGCTGGCACCCCACGGTTTAAAGCTGGGCGTATACGCTGGCACAACACTTAACCAGATGTTTCAACTTCTAAGATTGCCCTGTGTTACTTCAAATCTAGCCGAAGCTGCCTGTGGGTCATGGGGATCTGCTTCTTGTCGGACAAATGCTAAACTCACAGATTTTTGTGGTGTTTCATTGGCCCCTCTTTGTTGACGCGTGAAGGAATCGACCCGAGAAGCGTCGACAAAGAAGCGCAAAACACCGCAAGCAACTCGATAAAAGCCTTGTCCCTTGCCACCTGGCCAGACCTCATTGTACCGTGTTCAGTGGTAAATGGGATTGAGGGGGTGAGATTGGTAACTGGCAGGAGGGAAGGGATCGTGGGGGTCGGTTGCTGCCCGAGGGATCATGCTGGGAAAATAGGATGCTCAGGTGTACGGCATGCCGATCTTTGTCGATAGCCATCTTTTGGCAGACTCGGAATTCAAGCATGTGATATGTGTCCTTTGGCGGAACGGTGCTCTTGGTGGTTTTTCAAGAGAACCGGTTGTCACTACCAAAGCCACGGGGTGATGTTTTGCATTCTTTGGAGGAACAGCTCCCTTCTTTGAGGAAACTGTTAGCGAAGAGCCAAAGCCATGCGATAGGATGTTTCTTGATTACGTTTGACATGAGTACGTATTTATTTTTTTTAAGACCAATAGCTTCCCGCCTGGGGCTTATATGAGAAGTGCAAAGGGTTTTTTTTTTTTTGTCTTTGTACTCATGCGCGAATCTTGTGTTCTATGTGTTGCGACTGCTGTAACGTTTCGCAGTGTGCAATAGTTTGGTAAACAGTGGGTTTTCGGGGAATGGGAATGTGCAGGTTAACAGTTCGATCTAGTCTTGCCAGGTGGACAAATGGGGATTGCCTCATCTTGCTACCTGTGATGAAACGCACTCTCGTATGAGAACTTCTGAGCGTCATCCTGCAAACACAACTCCAAAGAGACAAGCAAACCATGAGTGGATTAATGAGTTTAGATTCAAACAGCCGCAGGTGAACAAAAATGTTAGGGCGATTCTGAGGATGGAATGTGAATGTTGACAATGCTGATGAGGGATGCAATTATTCTGATGAATGAATATGGCTATGAGATGGGGAGTCGCAGATGAATGCGCCAGTTTATAGTCTTAGCGGACTATCGTGGGTTAGTTTTGTGTCGTAACCCGTTGGACATTGCCCGTTTAGCGTCATGGCAGACAGTATGTTGCCAGTTTTGAGTCTTAGCTGACTATACAGAGGCGAGCTAGTTTATAGTCTTAGCGGACTCTGAGGAGTCTGACGGTGCCATTTTACTGTCATGCCAGAGGGATGCTAGTTTATCGTCATTGCGGACACTGTGG
>MNCI01020360.1:0-12393 GCA_015680685.1 Gnetum montanum | reverse complement strand
TCACGGTTGCTAGAAATACAATGGAACGAACCTCTGTAGCATCTTGTCCTTTTTCATACGCCAATCTGGAGCACGTTCTTCCCACAGGTGGCAAAGCAGCTCTAGGGCAAGTGGCAGGAATATGTTTAGATTCAAAAGCTTTTTTGCAGATAACCGTGCACAGACACAGCGCTGCCTGCAATTCCAGTAAACCCTCCAACACCTGTTTCGGCATTATTCTGTGAGGATCCAGTAATGGCCAGCACAGAAGCAAGTGTGACAGCAGCAACAAGAGCTTGGAGCGTAGGCATGGGAGTCGGTGTGCAGCACCAAAGGTTTCGGCAGTGTTGACGATAGATGGCAACACATCGCAGGCTGTTACGGTTTATTTTAAAAGGAAAAAGTTTTATTAACTGATGCCATGCCCAAAGATATAGCATAAAAATTATTAATATGGGCATAAAGTTATAATTTAAGTTTTAATGATAATCTATATGTATAAAGAATAGAGGAAAGGTTATCATTTAAAAAAAGGAATTTATGGACATTTTGGCAAATATATCTTTATTTTTTTGAGGTAGTTAAAACATCTAATAACTTCCTATGGTAGTTTTAATTAAATCCCCTTGATGTTTGTAACTTCTCATAATATTGTAATTACCAAAAAGACACTTGCCAACTATAGCTTGAATTTTTAATAACTTCTTATGAAAGTTATAGCTTCTTAGAATGGTTATGAATAAATTCTCTAAATATTTGTAGCCCACCTCAACTTTTTATGATGATTGTAACTACCCTAAAGTCACTATAAAAGGGGCTTTAAGGGTAGATTGAAAAGGTGGAGATTTTGGGGGAAGGAACTTTGAAGAATATCGAAGATTTCTTGTAAAGCATGGCTTGCTAAAAGCATCAATTTAACTATGTTTTAATCTTGTGAGTTTATTTCTTCCCATTTTGCTTTAGTTACTTACCTAATGGTTTAGATAGTATTGTGCTTGGTATTTAATTTTGGGATTTTTCTAGGTTGTCTTTATAGCTCTACTTTTGTGCAATATTACATTTCTATTAAGGTTTTCTAAATAAGAGCTTATGTTGTATTAGAAAAGCATCTTGAGCAATTTAATAGTAATGTCTTACAAAAATTGCATGTTTGAGTTTAGGGAATCTAGAAAATTTTTGATACTTTGAGATAATTAAAATAGCTTTTTTATTTTTTAAAGTTTATTACTTTAATATTTCAAGATCTTTTTTTTTGAAATTTTTGACTAATTTTAACTAGCTGAATAGAAGCTTGTACTTCGTCATTTACAAAGCATTTTTGTAGTTAAATAAGAGTTTCTTTTATAAAATTGCTTGTTAATTCATAATAGATTGAATTGAAATAGATTTATTGTGAAGTGTTTTCTCATGTTGGTTTATCTTGCTTAAATGTTTGAGATTCTATACAAATTTGCTTTCTTTTCTTTTCTGTTTTTAAAATCCATTGAATCTCGCTTTATTTTTAGTATTTTTGTGGAATTTTCTCTTTAGGAAAAATTAGGAGTAGATTGGCAGAATTGTGCTCAAATGTTTCTGTGAAATTTTATTTGTTATAAGTAATGTACTACAGGGACTATATAGACTAAGTGATTTGACAAAATAGGAACATTCAATAGTTCATAGTATTTGACAAAGTTAGCTAAATTTCTTTAATGATAGCCAATTACAGTTTCATACATAACTCAACTATTTCAACATTCACAATAGCAAACACATACTCATGTTTAGTTCATTTCATAATCACTGAGTCTATTTGGAGGTATTTAGGCCTTGGTGTTGCTAGAGACCAACAAGCACCTAAATCCTGTTTGAAGAACACCTTTGTTTCGCATGATCCCAAAGGTCACAAGACTGAAGGTGCAATGTTGGTAGTCTAGTCCCAAATGGTCACCAACAAGTACTTTCTAGTTCATCTTTTTTTGGTCCTTGTCATGGTCCTTCTTTTTATCTTTTTCTTCTTCTTCTTATTCTCCTTATCTGATGAGCAGCAAGGTACCTCTACGCTCAACCATACGAATACGAGCGTTTCATGCGCGATCCGGTTGAATTCCAAGGACTAAGTGCCTATGCGCCTTTATGGAACAATAACTAGTTGGTTAATCGTTGTCTTCCTAAACTTCTTGTATGTCACGGTTGTATGGTTAAGTAAGCTTGAGACATATAATTTTTATAGCTTTTATGTGTTTTATATCCTACACTAGTAAGAAGGGGAAGAGAGATAACTAAGTAACTAATCTAACTTAACTACTCATTAACTAAATTCTAATTACTCCTAACACCAGTATCCATTCCCACTTGTTGTACACATCCTGAACCAATGCAACGCTACTGGGATTACCAAACGTTAATCGTCACTGGGTTACCAAGTGCTACACACATGCTCAAAGCAATCGTATTGAGTGTATGAACTAAGAGAGTTGTAGGGTGAGAGAAATTATTAATCAACTAGGAAAGCATTAAATAATAATTAACACTAATTAATATATTTTGTATGTTGTAAGGTTTATCATAAAGTTCATTTTTATTTTCATACACAAAGTGTGCTCAGGTACATAATGCTCGAATAAAGATCTGTTCACTCTATGACTCCTACTGCAGGCACATAGAAATAATTCTAACTCTGGAGGGAAAAATAACAAGAGTTTGGCTAAGGGATTAACTGTCTAATGTGAAAACCAAGGGCGCCACCTCTTATTTATAGGCAAGGAGACAGATCGTGATATCGAGTATCCAACATCACATGGTTGGATCCGATATCGTAGATGCAATATTGTAGTTCATCACCCCCATGACTAAATGAAAACTCGTCCTCGAGTTCTTTACAAAATATTGATTGAATGACCATTAACAGTGGAATGGGGTAACAAACTCAACATGTCGAGTGAATAGATCAACAATACAATACATGATAGCATTAGTGTTCATGACCACAATGGTGAACACTATACATAAATGACATCTAGCCTTATTTGGTAACTAAAAGAGAAGGAGAGAGAGAAAAGAATAAGGCATGTTGTTGTCGATGCTAAGATTGTGCCTTCCGTTCTTTATCCATAGCCACACCACCAATCTTGCGCCTTTTGTAAACGTTCCAGTTCTGGTCCATCCTAAGTGTTTCCTCCAGGCCTAGTCCATTGTTGTATGATCATCATTTGCACACACAACATAGTCACAAATGAGCAAGGGTAGATAAACCATAATGCAGTTGATACCTTTCCTCAATGTAAAGTGCATTGGCTGAGTTGTGGTTATGGTAGATACTGATTCTAGAGATTTAACACTAGTGACTACCTAAGATGTAGGGGTTAGGAAAAATTGAAAAAATTGTGCTAGGGCACCCATGACTAAGAGCGAACCTCCAGTAGCGAGAGGATGGAAAAAGATAAGGAATAAGAAAGATGGAGAAAAAGAAACAACGACAACACCAATAATATGGATGTCATGGATGGGGATGAAACAAAAAAAAATTTTGATTGTAGGAAATGTTTGAAGGAAAAGAATTTAACAAATGCATTAAAAAGCAATGCCAGTGGGTCCTCCCCAAAGCAGGCTCATGCCCTTGATTCCCTAATAGACCCATAAACCAAAGAGTCCGTAGGCTCTAGGAATGTCATTTGGAAGCAAGAGTTAAAAACTTACCCATAAGAAATTACCAAGTAAAAACAATGCATCAACCAAGATACAGACTAATGATAAAACCAACAATGAGGTGAAAAATGGAAGAGAGAATGGAATGCAAACCCAAGAACAAGGTTGTATAAAGTCCCTTGTGTGTGCTTTATGGTTAATGTGACTAAGTAGAACTCATTCCAAATCTAGGCTTAACAAACCAAATTCAGTGACCTCGCATCAACACATTTGACCAACCTATCCTCTTGAAGCAACAAGAATGTCTCTACAAACAGTCACCACCATTCCAAGAAGAGCGAGATGGAGAACCAGGAAGAGAGAAAGGGCCTTAGTTAAAGAGAACCTTCAGGCATGGGTAACATGTCTTTCAAGTGCCATAACCAGTGCATGTAGCCCAAGTTCATTATTGTGTCTAAGGGGTATGCTTTGAATTCTCACTTTTTTTTCTTTTTTGTATTTTTTGTGTGAGAACCACACCATGCAAAGACTTATTTTTGTGTGATTTGATGAATAGACAGAATGGCGGAAAACCCAAGGAAAAAGCATCCAAACACTCAAGAGAATAGCCAACACAAATGCATCGAATCCCCTTAAAGTCACACCCTTTTCATCCTTTGAGTCCTTCCTTAGTTTGAGAAATACCCAACCACCAATTCGTTAACAATTTTATTAGAGAAAGGGATTGTAAAGTTCCAAGCCAAGGGAGACCATAGGATTGTATGAATGCATGAACGTCATGAACTCATTTCTTGTTTAATCAAAATAACCATACCATAATATCAACATTATACTTCAAAAGTAAAATCCAAACATTAGCAATCAATATGATATTATTCATGTCATCATTAGGAACACTTGTTGGGTGACGAACAAAATAAAGTAATCACACAATGAAATGGTAAAAATATGAACGATGGTGTAAAACAAAAACAAGAAATATTAAAGAAATGTGCAAAACAAAAATGTGTAAAAATGTGTGTAAAAAAATTTAAAAAGGACTGAGGGCCTTTAATGGTTAGCAGAGATGGCCATCTTCCCCATGACTAAGTTGGAAGGAGGAGATTTGAAATAATGAGCAAGGTTACCCACCTATAGAGGTAGCATATGTTCTAGTTGTCCTAAGCTCATGGAAAGGTTTTGTTTGTTGCACGTTGACTAACAGTCTCTTATTTGGGCTCTCAGGTTTATATATGGTTATGACCCTTGAAGGAAAAGTTGCATAGATAATGTAAGGTCCTTCCCATAGTGTTTGAAATTTGGTACATTGTGACACATGTGTGGGGTTCTAGTAGAGAAACTTATCTCCTGGTTGATACTTAACTTTCCTAATTTTCAATTCATAACATTATTTATTAAATGCCTTGTGTAATTCATTAGATGACAGGGCAACTAGTTAGTTCTCATCTAGCAAGTTAAGAGTCATCAACTTTTGTTTTTATGCTAGATCAAGGTCAAGGTTGAGGTCACATGCCATGGCTCGTGTACAGAGCTCAGATTGGATAGGGAGCATAGGAAGTTTTCCATACACTAACTCGTAGAGAGAATAGCCTATAGGGAGTTTCCATGTAGAGCGGTATGTCGAAAGAGCATCATTTAGTTTGGTGCTCCAGTCTTGCCTATAATTGCTAATGGTTCTAGTCAATATCTTAGTAATCTCCTTGTTGGTGACCTTAGCTTGATTGTTTGCTTGGGGGTGGTATGTTGTAGTCAATTTATGCTCAACCCCTAAGAATTGCATTAGCTTTCGAAAAGTTGCACCTATGAAGTGTGTACCATTATCTGAAATAAGTGCACGTGGCACACCAAACCTGTTGACAACTTGTTGTTGAACAAATCGTGCAACTGTAGATGATGTGTAATCTTTAACGGCAGCAACTTTAGACCATTTTGTTAAGTAGCCTACAACAACTATGATGTAATCTTTTCCATTGGACATTGGTGTAATGGGGCCCATGAAATCAATTCCCCAATTGTCAAAGGGTTCTAACAGTTGAATCCATTGTTGCGGACCCTCCATTCTAGTAGTCATTCCCCCATCATGTTGACAACGCTCACAAGATTGGATGAACTAATGGGTGTCTTGGAACAAGGTAGGCCAATAATACCCTACAAGTAGGATCTTGATGGCCATTTGTCTCTTAGCATAATGGCCCCCACAAGGGCCCTCATGAGTGTCTTGGAGAACTCTCAATTGATCTCTATCGGGAACACACCATCGAACTAATCCATCAGGACATACTTTGTAAAGTTGTCCATTGATCTCTATAAAGTACTTGGCTCTATGAAGAAACTATTGTTTCTTCTTAAGGTCTAGCTCTTGTGGAGTTTTTTGGGTAAGGAGATAGGTAAGAATGCTATTGTACCAATTTGTCTCCATGGGTGATTGGTTATTCACTACACCAGCAAAGAGGAACTCATTAGGAAAATTATTGAAAATTAGATACTCATCCTCTTTGCTATCCTAGCACAACTAAGATAAATGATTGGCAACTACATTTTCGGTGCCTTTACTATCAATCATTGTTAAATCAAAATCTTGTAGGATTACCAGCCATCGTATAATACGGGGGCTTACCATTGGCTTATTCATGAGAAACCAGATTGCACTATGATCTATGTGTATGAATACTTTGTACCCCAATACATAGTGTCTAAATTTTTCTAGTGCAAACACTATAACCATTAATTCTTTTTCTTTAGTGGTGTAGTTAAGTTGTGCACCAGTGATACTTTTACTTGCATAGTGAATATAATAAGGACGTTTCTGATCATCTAACTATGTAAGCACGACTCTTAACACATAGTTGGATGCATTGGTCATGACATGGAATGATTTGGACCAGTTAGGAGCTTGTACAATGGGTTTTTCTACCAACTTCTTTTTTAGAGTTTGGAAAGCTTATTCACATTCCCTGGTCCATTTGAAGGGTACGTCCTTTTTTGTTAACTCTACCAATGGTTTGGAAATATTTGAAAATTTCTCTATGAATCTCCTATAGTAGCCAGTGTGTCCAAGGAATGACCAAATGTTTTTGATAGTTTTTGATTGACTGGTAATTCCTTGGATGACTTTGATTTTCTCAAGGTCTACCTCTATCCCTGCATGTGAGATTTTATGCCCAAGTACTATGCCTTCTTGGACCATCAAATGGCTTTTTTTCCAATTGAGCCTCAAATTAGTTTCTACACATCTTTTCAGCACTTACTTTAATCAATCTAAGGCTTGATCAAAGCTTGCTCCAGAAGTGGAGAAGTCATCCATAAAGACTTTCACACCATTTCCTATTTGCTGCTGGAATATGCTTAGAACTAAGCATTGAAACGTTGTAGGGGCATTGCACAAGCCAAATGACATTTGTTTGTATGCAAACATTCCCCAAGGACTGGTGAAGGTAGTTTTCGCTTGGTCTTCTAGGGTGATTTATATTTGGTTGTATCTGCTATATCCATCTAGAAAACTATAATAGTGATGCCTTGCTATTGTTTCTAAGACTTGGTTAACAAATGGCAATGGAAAGTGATACTTGAATGTTTCCATGTTTAGTAGCCTAAAATCCATGCACACCCTCCATTTGCCTTCCTTTTTAGGCATGATTACTAAGGGGCTAACCCATTCGCTATCAGCAATGGGGTATATGAACCCAGCCTTTAGAAGTTATTCAATTTCTTCTTTTACTACAACTTTAGGTTCAATTGACTCTTTGGTTGTTTTCAAGGCTTCATGGAAGAGTTAGTGTAAATCCTATGCTAGCATATCCTAGGATCTATTCCAGTTAATTCCGAATATGACCAGGTGAAGGCTTTTGGCTACTTTTTTATTACCTTTAGTAGACTCTCTTTTTTTTTGCAGAGCAATTCTTGTGTTGATGATTACTAGTTTTCCATTATAAAGGAACGTGTACTCCATACCGGTGGGCAATGGTTTTAGCTCTAGGGGCTCTTGTTTAAATTTCTTAGGAATTTCCAACTTCCCCCAGTTGATGTTTTCTAAGTTAGGACTTGGAATTTGGCGGTGGACTTGCTCTAATGCATCTATGCTATCTATGTAAGCACAAGTGAATCCCTCAGTTAGTTCCATGCATATAAGTGAGTTTCTTTCTTGATCAGCTGTTAGCCACTAGGTGTCTTCTTGTAGTGTGGTTGATGCATATAGGCACCTTTGTATATTGATCATTTGTGCACACTGATTTCATGCAGGAAATGTTAAACTTTGCACAACCCATGATCTCTGCATGCAATTACACCTTGTGTCACTATATGCGATGCATGGAACTTTCTTCTTCTCGATCTTTCTAAAAGTATTTTCCTTACATATTTCTAGGAAAATATCACAGATTCCTAGGCGTGCATCAATAGTGCTTAGCTATGCTCTTCCCATTATGATTGGGAAGTCCCCCTTACTATTGTTTACTTGAATCACCAGAAAGTTAGCTGGATACAACCATGCACAAACAATGGTAACAATGTCCTCAACTAATCCTAAGGGAATAGTGATGGATTGGTCGACAAAATCTAAATGGACGTTGCTCTTTTCAATGGGGGTAGGTTCCAGGCCTTATACATTTCTTGGGATATTAGGTTGACACTGGAACCTGAATCGAAAAGAGCTTTGCATGGCTCATTCCCAGTGATTTGTAGATATATTTGGGGACTTCCAAGATCAAATAATTTCTTGGGAAGGTGGCCAACTTTGATCCAATTAATAACGACATGTGTTAACATGACCGTATGCATTGAATGTGGTGTTAGGTTTAAAGGGGACTCTGAAGATTTAGTTGATATAAAGACGTCCAAAGACTTAGCCGCTTGTGGTTGCAAAGGCTTGGTTGGGCTGTTGGTTTTGAAGAAAGGTCTTTTCTTTATACAATTTTTAGAACTAATAGTAGGTTAAGGATTGATAGCCCTTGTGGCATTATGTTGTTGTGGTTAAGCAAGGAATTCACCTTGCATTGCTGGAGTAGGTGGTAATGGAGCTATTGGTGGGAGGGATGCGGCTAGATTTGAAGAATGGTACACTTGTGGAATATCGCCCCTAGAAGAGGGAGTCCTATAGTACTCGTAGGCTTGGTAGTGATGTTGAAAAGTAACATGACCAATAGAGTCGCTTGGAGAGATTGGATGTTGCACATAATATCCATATGGGTCAGGTTACCGGTAAGGATATTGTTGCCTTGGTGGTGGCATGTCCCATGATTATGGGTGCTGTCACTATTGATGTTGCTTAATTGGTTGTGGTGGAGTTCCACTTGGATAATACATTAAAGGTTGGTGGAACTACCCTGGGTTACCTTGGGGATAAGGTAACCATCAGGATGTTTTCCATTTGTTTAACTGTGGATTAAGTGCATACACCCCAGACTCCTACAGATGTGAGATCATAGGGAAAAATCCCTTAGGATGGTTGTATTGACATATCTCACATCCACTATCATTGTCTCTATCTGAGTCCAAACCTCTTCAATAATAGCAACTTTACCCTTACCCTTGTTATGTGTGTTTTTTGCTTCTCCCTTTTTTCTTTTTTCATGATCACTACCTTTCTCTCTAAACTCCTCTATTACTTTGAGAACAGTTTGAAACCTACTATCCAAGGAGTCCCACATTTGGTCTACCTTTGCCGACACTTTTGATGCTAACTTTTGGATAGACAAGATTTTTCTATTCATCATCTCTTCGAGTGGTGAATCTTTCTCATCCTTACAAAATCTTACTCCCTACTTCCAGAGGGAAGGATCTCAGTTATATTCTTCCGCACTCTCTCTCTTTTGTAGCTCACCTTCTTCCTTAGGAACTTGCTCTAGTAGTCTATGAATTTGATGGGACCTAAGCTTGGATAACCTTCCTTGCGCATAAGTCCCAAGGGTTCTTCTCATTTCATGCCTAAGCCCATCTATGAGATGGTGTAGTTGATCCCGCTACAAATAACCATGGCCAGGACAACAATGTAATAGTGCATAATAATGGCCCATGGTAGCATCCAAGGTTTCATGACTTCCTTGTTTCCATCCTTGGATATGCTTTCATAGGTTAGACACCCAGGAGTACGTTTGGTACTTATCATTGAACAATTCTAACATAGTACTCCACCTACGAATGGATTTTGGTTCTAAGGACTAGTACCAACTTTCAGCTTCTTTTACTAGTGTCCATGGAAACAACTTGAGTTTTTTCCACTTGTTTTCTATGTTTTGCAAGGCACATTCATCATGAAATACTTGTAAGTGATTTTGAGGATTAGCGTTATATCCCCCTTCAAATTGTGGGATGTTATTCATGTCTAACCTCTTGATCCTACTATCTTTTTGCTGCCTTGTTGGAACTCTCACGGCCTCAGTTATTTCTAGCATGCTTCGATTAGTTAGTAGGGGTTCATCATGATCGTCTCATTCATGGAATCTATGGTGCCTATGCTATTCCCTACTTTCCCTTCTTCTATGTCATGATTCCCTAGAGTGCCCTCGTCCTCTATCTTGGCTATCTTGTCTATGACTTCCGCTTTGCTTGCCCTTATCCTCACTATCTTTTTACCTATGGCTACATCTGGACACTAAAGTAGAGGGTGAAGGAGATGATGAAGGTGAAGAAGAAGAAGAACCACCACCATGACAATGTCTACTACCTTCTCTTCAGTGATCTCTGCCTCGATCATGATTGCGATCAGAATGCCCACCTTTGTCATGTGTCCTTGTTCCTTTTTCAGATACTTTGTGTTCATTGGTATCAGCACCTAGGTTGTGACAGTAGAATGAAGGTTCTGATACACCACCCCTTGGCCAAATTCAAGGGGGGAACATCGTTATGTGGGCGACTACCTAAGGTAGGTTCATCACCCTCAATTTTGCTTAGAACATGGGGGGCATCCTTTGACCATTTTCCCTTCAAAGACCTATGGTGTTTATCCTGTTGCAAATCCCTTTGACGTTGCACCTATGTGAGACAATAGTCTCTTGAATCATAGTCCTAAGCAAAGTATTCTATGTGTAAGTGTTGCATGCCTATTCGTGTGAGAGCACGAAGAAGCATACTTGGGATTGAACAATTGGGAAGGAACACTATGTTACCTTCCAAGTCACACCAATGCATTTATTCATCTTGGTGGAGAATAAAGGTGAAGTTGATTACATATTCATGAGGATGAATATATACCACACGAAACTGTTGAGGGATTGGTGGATCAACGTCATGTGTTTCCTGCCACCGATTGCTTCTTGTGTTAGTCTTAGGTGGTGAAGTGCTTTTTTGTGAAGTAGAAGATATCTTGTCTTGTTCAGTGTGCAATGTACTATTATCTTTTTCTTAACCAACACTAACGATCTGTTCCAATGATCTGAATTATTTCCTAAGTTCTACTTAGCACACAAACAACTAAGTCCCTGGCAATAGTGCCAATGATGAGCAGCGAGGTACCTCTACGCTCAACCATACAAATACGAGCATTTCACTCACAATCCAGTCAAATTCCAAGGACTAAGTGCCTATGCACTTTTGTGGAATAATAAATGGTTGGTTAATCATTGTCTTCCCAAACTTACTTGTATGTCATAGTTGTATGATTAGGTAAGCTTGAGGCATATGATTTTTATAGCTTTTGTGTTTTATATCCTATGCTAGTAAGGAGGGGGAGAGAGATAACTAAGTAACTAATATAATTTAACTAATCACTAACTAAGTTCTAATTACTCCTAACACCAGTATCCATTCCCACTTTCTGTACACATCCTGAACNCAAATAAAGATTCATTCACTCTATGACTCCTACTGTGGCCATGCAGAAATAATTCTTACTTTGGAGGGAAAAAATAACAAGAGTTTGGCTAAGGGACTAACTGTCTAATGTGAAAACCAAGGGTGTTGCCTCTTATTTATAGGCAAGGAGACAGGCCATGATATTGGGTATCCGACATCGCATGGTTGGATTCAATATTGTAGATGCGCTATCACGGTTCATCATTATCCTTAGATGAACAACTATGAGATTTATTTTTTGAGGCTTCCTAGTCTTTGGATCCTATCTTCCCATCACCAAGATTTTCCAAGGTCAACTGCAACCATTGGTGAAGGATGTCCTCCTCAAGAAAGGGAGAAGAATTTGTATATTGAGAATGGCCAAAAAATAACTCATTGTCCTCTTTATGTTGCTGTAGGAATAATGCTATTGATACTTGCTTACCCTTGGAGGCTTCATAGTGGGCCTCCATGCATTTTTCTTTGTGAAGCTATACTCTTGTAGGTTGGTAATCCTTGGAGATTTGATCCATCACTTCATATTTAGGCCCTACTACTTCAACATCCAATCTTAAGAGTTAGTTCATAATCATGGTAGGAATGGATCAATCAGGACATAACATGATGCTAGCATCCATAATCCTCTAGTGTAACTACTCATCCTTATGAAGAATAAATGTGAAGTTCTTAGTTATTAAGACTTTTCACTTGTAGTTTTTGACATCCTCTCTTATTGCCTATTATTTTTGTCATCATGAGATGGAACTGATTTCCTTTAAGCAGAAGCCATTTTAAAAATAGATGTAATTATGCCTTAGGGTAATGTTATTGTTATTATTATGAGAGATATTCCGTTATGTTCTTCTAACAATGCTTGTGTTTTAATTCACTAGTTAACAATGTTTTACCCACTTAGCAAAACCATGTTCCTAGTAATAGTACCAATGATGAGTGGTAGGTATTCCCTAATCCCAGCCCTACGAACCAAAAGTATTCACTAGTGATCTAGTTGAACTTTAT